>JAUZNJ010037088.1:11792-36012 GCA_034780135.1 Jordanella pulchra
GCTCACTTGATTCAGGTAGGGTTAGTGTTCATCACTGAGTGTAAAAAAAGCTTGGGCAGAGCTTGGACTGAGTAGAAGGGGCACCAAATATACCCTCTTTCTCTCTGTCCATTTACACAATGAATACTGTGTATAAAGGCCACCAGTGCCAAGAAAAAAAAAAAAATAGACTAGGGCTAATTTTGTGTTTTAAAAGCTGGATGACTCGCCACAGTTAATCAAACCATGAATTACTTTCTTAGCAAGAGGGAAAATGTGCTGCCTTCAGTTTTCTTATACTTAAGCATATTGGGGCTAAGCAGAAGCACAATGATCTGAAGCAAATCAGCATAGAAAAGTCCTTCTAAAAATCTGGACTACAATCTAGTTAATAATACTGCCACATGAGCTGAGATAGGCCAATTATTTTTGAAAATCCTAAAATATTGCAGTTAAAACAGTTCTACAATTAAGAGTGGGGTAGAAAATTGTTGCCACAAATAATGGCATAACCAGCTAGTAGGCCTATTGTATAAATGAAATCCTCACATCAGAGCTGATTTTGTTGTCTTTGTCTGATATTTTGACAGTCCAAATAGTTTTGGTTTGACAAACATCTATACTAAAGAAACATAAAATTGTGAAATTCCTCTTTGCAACCACTGTACATAGCAATATTTAACACACTCAACTTCTGAAATCATGATGTTATTTTTCTTGTAATTCTTGTTAATTAAACATATTTTCAAACTCAAAGGGATAGAAGATGGTATTGTGTCAGTGTATAAATTATGTTTTTATCCCCATAAGCAAAAATAACAGCGTTTTCTCCATCTTTGTTCTAAAATCTAATATCATTTTACATGGGGCAATCTATAACCACCGTCAGAGAACAACATTCACTGAGCCTCAAACCATTTAAGACAGACTTTGTGATAACAATACAATAGGGTGCAGGGTCATTTGGACCTCAAAAGCCAGGTGTTAGCACTTCAGCTATCTGTCTCATCAATAATTGACAGAGGCAAACCAATCAGAACAATTTGCTCCCCACAGCGAGGTGCTACAGCAGCCTAACACCGGTGAATCATTAATGAGGCAATTAGATGAAATGGTTAGATGCTTAGCCCTCAGTAGCACTACTGCTATAACTTTACCAAGATCGTCCCCCTGAATTGGAATCTGCGTATAATCAAGTGATGTGCAGACCAACACAGAACCAAACAAATTAAAGCCAATGCAGTCATGCATAGATACAGAGCTCTGTTTTCTTAAGGTTGTTGTACAAAGGGTTCAGTGGTGCCAGATCTCCATCTGTTGACCACAACTCAGAGGGGCAATAATGGGAACCAACCCAATTGGCTATTGCCATGGGAGATTGACCTTTATTGGTTGTTGTTACCATTGCACACACTGACAGAAGTTGTCTCCCAGGTGACTGAAGTGCGAGAAAGCCTTTATGGACACAGATGAAATCGACCTGGTTGACATCACTCAAACATGAGGAAAGGAACAACAATAACGGCAAAGACAGGGTTGCCTTTGAAAAGCAGAGCTTCTGGATTGTTGTTTGAGAGAAAAATCAAAGCCCTGGGGGAGCTGCTCACAACCTCTCATTGATTGGTTATATTGGAACCATTTCATAGTTTATCGATGCTCATCTGCCTGTTTCTCCTCGGCTCAGGTCCAGTGGAGGCTCAATTAAACCAGTCACCTTGATCCTGAGGAACAAGTCCTGCAAATACTACATTGAGCGTAGATTATTCCCAAATTCACATCTTGAATCTTGCCTTTAAACTGTTTTATGTGACCAGCGACTCTGGTCTTGTGTGGAGGGTGTTTTGAGTATTATTCTGACAAGCAATCCTTTTAACTGTTTTTGTATTTTATAGTTAACATTTAATTAAAGATTAATGTGAATAAAATTAAATCATTCATGTTAACATTTTATACCAGCTTCCCCTACAAAGAAAAAAAAAAGAAATCCATTGGTATATTTTAATTTTTTTCACCTAATTTACAATACGCTATTACTCTAAATGTAATGGGGTGAAGATCTCGTCCTGAAATGAAAAAAAGGTAAAAGGGAAGAGATAATAGAAGAGGAAAAAAATACCAAAAGTTATAGATTCATTTGCAGATAGTAGGTCTTGAGGATGTAGTCCACAACAGACGTTGAGTAATACTGGAATGGTTTTCAATATTTGTACATTATATGTATCTTGTTTCAGTTTTTCTGACTTTATAAAACTTTCAAACATAAATTGGCATATATTTGACAGGGAGTTGAAGGGTGGTCAAAGATCCCATTAAAATGGGATGTAAATTGAATGAAATAGTTCTTTATGCTGTCATGCAGAGTATTTTGACAGTTTACCATTGGAAGAACTACATTTTACAAGCTGTCAAAAAAACTGTCACAGTAGTTCTTTCCCAAGACCACTTACCTCATATGTGCTCAGGCCAGTCATCTTGATTGAGCTATACCTGAGTATTGGCTTCTTTCCACCAATTTACATTGCCCTTTGTTTTATGATATCACTGTTTGCCTGATTCCTCACTCTTGCCCTAAGGGTGACTTTTGTTTTGCCAAACTTTTTCCACGATTAAGCCTTATTTTGGGAGGGAAAATAAAATTACTTAAAATTTTCTTAAACCTTGTCTGTCTCCCTTTTTTCACAGCCTAAGAGTCGGTTTCTGACAAATGGGGGCTCCACAATTTGAACTCGGACTGTGAGAATTAGATCTGAGGTTAAGGATCTGTATTACATTTTAATAACAAATTGTAATCTCAGTGTTCTGTTGAGAGACTTTGACGAGTGTGGAAGTCCGTTGGTTACTTCTTTATATATCAAAGCCTTTTTAACTTTTCTTTTTCCTGGTTTTGGGTGTAAAGCTGTAACATCTTGAGGTGGTTCTGTCCCTGGCAGGTTTCAATTCAATTCAAAAACACTTGATTCCTGTTTGGAAGTTGTTTTTAGTGTGTTATTAAAAGGACTGCCCATCAAAAGCTGCAGATAGGTTACCATTTTTTGGTTGCTTTATTGCGCTCACAGGCATTAGTGCATAAGAACCCATCACAAGTAGCATCTGTAGACAAGAAGACAGTGTAGTTAGATTTCTGGTTATGAAGGTAAAGGAATGGAGCTGTTGTGACATTGTGTCTGTGTGGAGGACTACAGTAGCTCAGTGTTCTGGGAAGATTTACGGCCTTTTTTTTCTGTTCGTCTCTTTTGTAGGATTATTTTGAGTAGATGTCTGTGTGCTACTTGCATGGTTGCTATGGAGGATTATGGAGGATTTTTTTAAATGATTTGTCTTTGGAAAAGCTTGAAAGCTGCATAACAGATCAGTTGGTGAACATTGTTAATCACTTTGAAATCAAGGTCAGTGATAAGAGGTCAAAAGAAAGTATTGGATCTGTTATACATGCATTCATGCATGAATAATCATGAATTATCATGGGAGTAAAGTTGACTTTCCTGAAGTTTAAACCAGTCATCAAAACTGAGAAAAGGGGGCATTTAGGTAACTTTGTAGCATTCCTGTTGCTACCAGACAGGCTGCGGTCAGCATTTCAGATGCAATTAAGCTAGATGGAGTTTTAAGTCATCGTTTACATAAAGTAGTATAATTGGAAAATGGCAAACCATTGGGTAGGAAAAACTTTTAGGTGTATGGATGAAAATGCTTTTCTGATGCCCAAGGTCAGAGAAAAATATGAAAAGGGGTACGAGATGTTAGAAAGTGAGTAGTTATTTAAATAAATCCTATTATTAAACCTAAGATATCCAGAAAACATTGTTGTAATGCACAACACATTACACCCTTTTGCAGATAGACAACAGCAGAAGAAAAAAAAACTTGAAATCACCTAGGCCATCCTAAAATGTATTAACTGCTCTTGGTTATGGCACAATGATGGAGAAATTTTTCTAAAATTGACAGTTTACTCCCAGTTGAACATAATTTAAATGCCATATATTCATTAAGTATTTTTACCAACCATGTATAGAAACACAGGATGCCCATTTTCTGAAGGCTCCTTCGCGCTGGCTGATTCGCAATGCTTTCTTGTAACTTACAAGGATTATGCTTAACCCCAAAGTCCTCCAGAGCCACTTGATAAGTTCAGACCAAAAGAACACATTTGTGATTTGGCTAAACAGGACATTCACATAATGGAAGTGTTGTTAATGAATCTGCACCAGATGCAGTTTAAAAGATGTAGCAAGATGTATCCAATACAGGAGATTGCAAATATATATAAAAAAAGACAAATAGTTGTCTTTAATAACACAAAACTTTAGAAAAGATATATATAATTACAGATTACCTTATTTTCACGAAAAGCATCTGGTCTTAAATCCTGTGTGCATATCAATACAATAACTACGTTTTGTTTCTAGTAATAATTATTAATAATAATTGTTATATTTTTCTAGTAATATTCAAGTAAATGATCTAAAGCTGGAACAACGTGTGTTCCAAAATGATACGCTTTTGCGATGTGGCAGATAGTAGTTGCCATTCACTTTTTAGCCCTCCCAGGTTATTGTTTGCAAGATATAATTCCACTCCGGAAATTTGTGGTAAGACCTGAGAGAATCATAACCGGCTCTGTTTTGACATTGACATATAATTACCATAACAAATCAATATTTATCAAGCGACACTACAAACAAATGGCTATTTTAGAGTACCTTTATATATTGTTCAAAGAACAAATATTTAAATACACAGACAATGTTTTTATCCAAAAACACTAAAACTAAATTAAATGAAAAATATCTAAGAAAATTTAAAGAGACAACCATGCATTGTGTGTATTCAGGAATCCATGATCTAAAGTTACACCTCAGCTGAGACCCTCTTCCTTTCCAAACCTCGTTCTTTTTAATGTGGAGTCTACACTTCTTCCTTTCCTCACCACAGCTTCCCCACAAATATCATTTTAGGATTTCCATGTTTACAATGGCTGCAACTACAAAGAAAATGCTACCCGAAAACAGCCCACTGCTAACATCATTACACAAGGTGCAGAAAGTGAACACTTCACAGGTCACCATTCGCCCATACTTCCCACTCTTACATCTTTTAGAGTGGGAAAAACAGTTGATGTTAAAAGCCTAATGGCTTTTCAGCGTATTGTTTAAAAACACCTGCCATATAAACTGAAGAACCGTCATCATTGGATGGCCTAAATAATACATTAAAAATATAGTTATGAGTCAGTGGCTGAATTATTGATACTGGAAACAGAAGCAAAAACACATTGCCAATGTGTCATGGCATTTTTGCTGATGCTTCATCTTGTATAGATATATTTTCATCTAAAAAGCTTGTGGACTCTTGATCTGTGAAAGATGGAAAAACACACCACGTGTATTGGAAATCTAATACAACCTTACTGGAAAAAGGAAACAGATAATATAACATTGAGTAACATGATGTAGAATACTGGCTCAACAAAGAAAAACTGCAGAGACTTTTGGTTGCCGGGTTAAAACAAACGGTTCAAAATTATGCTACACTTTCTCAATAGAATGTTATTGCATTGTCAGTACAAATTATGGTTAAATGTTCCAAAGTTTAGGGTCTGGGGACTTTCCCTCTTGACTGACACATTTCCTGAAATGCAAATGTATCTTCATTTGTCAGTGGCCTCTCTCTATCATGGTAGACACACAAAATTTGCTAACATTTTTGCATTTTGAGAGTCAAAAACATTATGTTTACAATATTGATAAAACACAATAACAATTATGGATAGCAAGAAAAACTGAATGGATTCTGTACACTTGAAATCTTTAATTTAAAAATCTAGTTTTTACATTAGAGATCAGGTCCATGGGGCCTAAACCTAGTCATGCACAGGATCTAAATTTTTATTGTCTTTCTGAAATAGTTCAAAAGACTGTATTTTTATAATCCTATTTTCACGTACCTGCAATTATTTTGTAGAATTAGAAATACACCATGTTATCATGTGGTTTATAGTTTCAATTAAGGATACTCATATTTTTTGCTGATATGTAAATCAAAACATAAATGATACAACAGATCTGATTAAAAGTGCTATTCATCAGCTTTTATGGAAATTCCCCCTCTTTATATTAGACATGACTCGAGCGATTCTGGTCTTATGTGGAGGATGTTTTGAGCAAGCAATCCGTAGGTCATCTGGGTAAAGTTGGTGCTAAAGATAGACAAGTGGAAAGAAAAAATAAGCCTATCAAAACGTTTGTTGAGAGAACAGGGTAAAATGACACCAATCTGCACTTCATCTACTGAAAAGTTGAGCTGAAGAACCATCTTGTATCATGTGTTTACTTTTCATTGACTGTACACATGCAAGCTAATCATACCCATTGATTCTTTTCAAGTCTTGCCATATTACAAGCAAGTAATGTATTTTATCAGAGAATACAATACAAGTTGTGAAGTTATGCATTGGATGGCAAAAAATGGTTTTCAGGATGTTAAAATAAATTGTTTGCATGTGATTTAAAATAGAGCTTAAGGCAAAACCCCTAGATAATCCAAATTTATCTAACTTCATTTAGGATTACTAGTGGTATATACAGTATTTTTGTTAAAAATGTGAATAACAACAGTATGGAGTTTGTTTATTTTTGAACAAAATACACTTAGCTGATGTAATAGTTTTAAGCAACACTACATAATGTATTACCAAGTATTACCTTAGTATGAGATATATCAATGATCTCTGAGGTTAACATACAGCACTTGGCGCGTGTAGATGCTTTGTGTGAGCCACCCTTCTCAAGAATTTGCCTTTGTGACTTGAGAGAATTGGATTCATCACTTTAAGGAAGTTTGAGCCTCAAGGCAGTTTGAGCCCCCAAAAACACAAGAGCTAATTTAGCTAACAGTTGTTGTTAGGCAACAAAACAGAGACTTTCCTGATCAACCATACATTAAGTTCTCTGATGTAGGATTTAAACTATAGGGATGGATGGGGCCTTGTTTTTACAATTAACTCCACAACCTCTTAAGCTGCTGGTCCAAAGGGTTCTGCCATCAGATTTCAAAACACAGAGGGAGAATATTTACTTTAGTAAAGTTCAGTTTTGGCAGTTACTTTTAGAGGTGCTAGGTTTGGAAGTTACAGATCTAGTGTCCCTAGTGACTACAATTAGCATGGTGTTCTCTCAAAAGTTACTGATTAATTTACATTTAGTTTAATAATAAGGACACACATAGATGTCTTGTAAGATAGCACCATAACAGACTTCCTGACATCATGAAAGAATCAAAAGGATTTGTGAAAATATCTGGAAAAGAACTGTGGACCTCTAGAAGTCTGATTCTTCCTCTAGTAAGTTTCCAGATCCCTAACCATACAATTTGTATCTGTTCAAACAATTATAAGCTAGTGGGAGCACTATGGGTATTTCCAACAGTCCAACACTTTAAAGCAACACTGTGTAGCCTAACTTTTAGCCCCCAAGAGCGCTTTAGATTAAGTGCCCTAAAAAACAGGTAACACTCTCCCTCTGAGTTTTGGAAGCTGATAGAAGAACCTCTATGGAGAAGGATATTGAGAATTAATGGAGTTGCTTAAAAGACAAGGCTGCATTCACCCCATAGATTAAATCCTACTTTAGACAACCAAAATTATGTCTGAACCGGTGAAATATCATAACTGTTTTGTTGCCCAACAATTCCCAGCAAACTTAGCTCCCATATTCAGGTAGCCTAGACTCTCCTGAAGCAGCTCCTTGAGTCACTTGACTCAATGAGTGACGTATTTGACCCTCTTAAGTTGCATATGTTTGTTTTTTATAAGAGCAGCACAGATGGAACATCATTACATCCAATGATGTATACTGACCTGAAAAATACATCCCACATTAAGATATTAGAAAGGTTAGACATTGATGCTTTACAGAGTAACTAAACAAAACAGAAACTATTTTGCCTTTGTGTTACAGTGAACATTTTGATGTAAATCTGTATAATTCTGCAATCGCGGCCCTAAGACCACCGTACTGCTGACCACCCTGGGCTAAAAGCTGGCAAACAAAAAAGAAGGTAATCTAGTCAGATGAATATAAATACCTGTCCCAGGGGGGGAGACATGCGGGATTTGAACCTGGGTCGCCCGCGTCGAGGACTAAGGCCATACACGGGTTGTGTGCGCTAACCACTGCACCACCGGCACGCCCCAAACATATAATCATTTTTGATTGATTATAGACTGTGAAACTTACTGATAGACTATTGTATGTCTTTTCTAAAAAAAAAACAATAACTTGAAATTATATTCAAGCAAAGATTTAATTTTCTTCAGTCCTATTTTTATAACATTTCTAGTTTATAAAATCAAATACCTGTAATCTCTTTCTTCACTGCTCTAGTATAGGCACCTTTTACCACCTTATGAAATATTTGTCATAATTTTATAAAAAAGGTGAGAAGTAAATTGATGTGTAGATCAAAAGATCAGAAAACCTTAGAGTGAAACTGAATGTCTATCATTTTTCTTGCAAAGCAGTATAACTAGAGTGAACCTACAGCCTGGTTTAGTTCATCGACAAACATCTCCTATCATGATTCACCATGCAGGGATAGGAAAGAGATGTAGTGGAAATTTGCATTAACAAACCACAGGTCACATAATTTTTCCGTCCAACACATGTATCTTACGATGTGCAGCGTAGACTTTAAAACTGATTCGTGGATATGCAATTTTTCAACTTTGTAAGTTTCAGCTGCTGTGACTCAGCTTCTGTAAAGCCAACGTCTTTCATCTATGTGGCTGCTAAGATGCTCTTACTTTTATTTCCGATAAATGACTGATTCTACATGTCAGAGGACACCGTTAAGCTTTCCACACCTCTGCAGTCAAGTGATTTTTCACCTCCTTTATGAAGGTTAGGCTCTTCCCTTTTAATGTGATTCAGTTCTGCAGAGGAACCAAGAAAGGTTTAATATCTATCACACTGTTGGAATAGATTCATAAATCACATATTGATCATTTGTATGGCATGCTCCTTTTGAAAGAAAACTGTTTTTTTACTGTGTTTATTTCTGTACAAATGACCTTAAAATTGTCAAGAGAAAAAAGAAACAAACAAAAAACCCTCATTACCCTTATAATTTAAGGTAATGACAGGGTTATGGATTTTTATTACCTCAAACAGGGTAATACTTGTTACAATATTTTTTTTTTTTTTGAGGACTAAGTGGACCTAAGTTGTAAAATCTCATCTTAAGAAAGTGTTCCCTATGCCCTTCCTATGCTGCACATAAAGAGTAATTATGGTGCATTATCACCATGGAACTTTCATTGCTACATTTTAAGCTGTGTAGTGAGCGGTAACAAACGAACGACCAGTTTTATTTCCATCAGGAGGAAAAACACATGGTTGGAGCCAATGAAGTCTGCTTTTTCATTCTGCGACTGACTGAGACCATCTGGACCAAATAAAGTTTCTCCCTTTGAATCAACAGCTGTTGGAAATTTCACAGGGAATGCTCCCTGTCTTTACAAAATAGTTCTTTTATCTCCTCCATTGTGTTCTCCTTTAAAAGAAAATGTTATTTTTTTTGCTGTAAGTTTAGTTCCAAATTTGAATAGTGATCACAGAAGGGAGCAATTTAAACTATAACCATCTTGGTTCACCTGCCATTTCTTTTTACTATGTTCATCTCTTTTACTCTGCCAAGTTTCTCCTCTGACCCAGCCTGCTCTGTACTGGTAATCGAACATTTGAATATGTCAGTCAATCTGTCAACAGCTGACAGTTTTACAGCACATGCACTACACTGATGGATACCATCACTCACATAATGATTACCCTCCATCCTAAAATCAAAATACAATGCAGAATCAGTGGGTTCTAGAGAATAGAAAGCACAACAGTAAAGGCAACAGAAAAAAATACAAAGCTTGTTTGTCTAAGATACACTGAAAGAGTAGAAACAGTCAATATTACAGTATATCTGTTTTGTCTTCAAAAATTTACAGTCTATTTTTGACAACTTTTATGTTTTGGTTTTAAGATAAGATGTTGATTTTTCTCTTGTCATACACTAAAAATCCACACAGACTCTACTGGCCGCAGTATAATTTCTTCCATTGGAGGCATAAATGAGTCACAACAGATCTTTTTGTCCCGGGTCATGATCTCAAGGCCAATACATATAGTTTATTTTCTTCACTAGGCCCTCTATTATACCCTCCAAACCCCTGAAGAAAAGCAAAACCTTTTTTTATTAAAAATGTTAGAGGCATTTTAATTTAAAGAATTAATTCTATTTATAAAAATACATATATCTTCAGGACACAGAACCAGTCTCCTTTCTGAACACTCCCAATGTGTTTACATCTTATATATATTCATTTAAAAAGATTAATATGATACATTTAAGGATCTGGAAACTATATGTAGAATAAATCAGATTGACAAAGATGCTTAAATTCTCTTCCTGATATGTGGGCTGTTTCAAATTGTATTTGAAATATTTTAACAAATGTGCCTCCAAAAGGATAGATGATTTTTTTAACAAGGGCTGTATTTTAATGCATCTATATTGATTGATTATTTAAATAAATTGTGTTAAAAAGGGGGATTTGGTCTCTCATTAGACAATCTGAACTGCAACTTAAATGTGTAAAGGTTTGACTTCTGATTGTATGTCAACGCAGTGTGATATGATTTGTCATTTCAGAACATATTTAGCCAATGGAGCAAAGGAAGCAGAGACCATCACTGTTTCATGGCTATGTATCATTCACACAACAAATGATTAATAAATTTAAATTAAGCATGCTTTGGGTGATTAACTGCCCAGATAAGTGTTACTACTGAGGCTCAACAGTTTAAATCTCAAACTAGAGAATATCTGTGGTAAAATTACACATTCAAACCAGCTGTAAGGGAAAAAACAGAAACCAGAAGATGTTTCAGTAGTTTTATACCAGCATGATTTAAATCTTAAAGGGGGTTCTGTGTTGCCTTTCTTGTTTTTTAGTTAATAATACATTTTTTTTGAATGACAGTTGAGACATTGAAAAACAATAAATTTCATGGTCTTCTGTCAGATGACATCTTTTCTTTTGACATAGTTAAATGATTTAGAGGTGTAAAACTGCTTGTTTCCCTAACAACATTGTACTGTACAGTAAATTGAGGCAGGAATTACTGTGTATTATTACAATTAATATAAATTAATCTTCTAGGCTTTCCAAACTAAAATAAATAAAATTATATTGTTCTTAAATGAAAAAAAAACTCACCCTCATTCTCCTGGCATTCAACAATTTTTCTAAAAATCTTGTATTAAAATCTTAAATGTTTTTGAAGAATACATATGTTTCTTCTTAAAGGGCTTGCAACATCAGTTTTGCTTTAAATGTTGCAAATTGACCTCTTTCCAGCGAAGTAAATTACAATTTTTAGAGAAAAATGGTAAGGTGTTTTACTGAATATGGTTATTGCTAAAAAAAATATTTCATTATTAAATCTTATAATTAGACAAGTTTTAATCACAGTTAAAGAATTTTCAGCATAAATACTGTATGTTGGGATCAGCTTCAATTGAGAACTGCCTTCGGCAGAGCTCTTGATTCACTGAAGCAGTGCTGTAATTTGAAACAAAGCACATGCGGCTGTCTGTGTAGAGGCCCATGGGAGAAGAAATAAATTCCTAAATGTTCTCCAAAAAGTAGAGTGTAAGAGTTGCCCAGAGGAGAAAAGGCAATTGAGCCAATCTGTTTTTCTGTTGATGGTAAAAAGGAAGCATAAGCATCTTGCCACCCTCGCTGTCATATGGGAACCAGGCAGGTCCCATAAATACATGCTTAATGACTCGATTTATTCACTTTGTCACTATCTTTTTCTTGCTGTCTGTCTTTTTAAATGATTTTGTCCATATGTGCTCCCAAATTCCTTTCTGCATTTAAGTTATGCAGAAAAAAGGTTTACATTGTATATCTGGTATCTGGTAATGTGCAAAAGAGTAAAAACAGTGTTGGAAACGGGCAAAATGCACCTTTTTCAGCAGACCCATAATAAATTTATGAAAGAACCAAACTTTATGAATGTTTTTGTGACAAACAAGTATGTGTTCCGATCACTCTATCACAGAAAAATAAGACTTGTAGAACTTATTGGAAACTCAAGACAGCCATGAGATTATGTTTTTTACAAGTGTATGTAAACTTTTGACCACAACTGTAAGTCTTCTAAAGTGAAAAGGAGTTGATCTTGATACTATCTGCCAGAAATAACAGGCATTCTAAAATCATTGCTTGGTTATTTTTTAACCTAGCAAGTTGAAAACAAATAATAAATAAACAGAATAAAATAAAAATATGAATTTAATCACAGAGTACCTTTCTTACATCTTTTTATGTAATTATAATTTAGGTCTAAACTTTGAAGAATTGATGGAAGATAGCCTAATTCACTAATAAGTCAAACTAAAAACAATTGTTAGCCTCTTGAATATGGACCCTACCGCTTGAAAGATTACTGCATCTGAAAGAGCAGTAAGCAATTATTCATTATCTTAAATTTATTTTTTAATAGTTATATATATAGAACTAAATGCATGTTTTCAAGTTGAATATTTTGTTGTACTCCAGTCTCATGTTTACAAGCCAGGCTCGTCCTGCTTGCATGTGATAAACTGCTGCTCACTGCTTTGCCCCTCCCATCCGAGAGAGAGCATTGTTGCATAGGAGCAAAATGGCAGAGAGCTCATCTAGCGGACCTGAAGATAACAATTTGCCAAAATGAAGCTCTCCTGCTGACAGAATCATTAAATTATGAGTTACTTACTTTTTTACAAGACATGTTCCTCCGAAAGGTTATGTTGTTCTGCTGTGCATTTATCCTTTGCACCAACAAATGAGACAGGCTGGGAAAAGGAGGTAGAGAGAGGCGTCGCTTGTCACATCTTGTTTTGGTCTACAGACAGTGCGAAATAACCTGCTCAGTGGTTGCTTATTCTGCTTATTGCTCCTTTAAGGATATAAGAGTAATATATTGCAAACCAAAACCTAAAAAATAAATTATTCTAATACTCAAATTAGTTCATATAATTCCTTGTAATAATAACCCCTAATTAGCTTGGCGCATGAGAACATTTATAGAGTATAACATTTAATTTTGGATTCAGGTGTATGCCAAATTTTGATTTAATTTTTTTTAACAAAAAAATATTGGTTTTCATGACATTACCATGAGTCCATTGTTTTTTTATGTTATCTTATTCATTTTCTTTACCTGTCTTTGATAAATTATGTAGGAATCCAAAGTTTTTCCATGTAGTGTTTTGATGATTTCCAGCATGAAACCAATATTAATAAACCTAAACCAACAGTTTTGAAGAAAATTTTATGTTACAGTATTGTACAAAACTAACTTATCACCAACAAATGTTGAATCCTGCTATGAAGCTTGAGAGGAGTAGGATGGCATTAAAGTTTCCAGTGTTTCCATCAAAGAAGTGTCAATTGTGTTTTTGAGGTTGTGTGATGCATGTCAGTGACATCTGGGCCAACGCTGCTAGGACATTGATCAGACTATAGCTCTGGAAGGTCTCTCAAAAGCTTTATTCTTAAATCTGTGCTGACAGGAAATGACATGATGGAGATTTGGGTGGTGAATTGATTGTGGTCTCTCTATCTCTCTCCTTCAACTCCCCCAACTCGCCTCTTTGCGCCATTGCTTTGCTTTTACCTCCCCTCTTTTCTCCAGTTTTCCCTCTTTTCTGCTTAAATGTGTCAAACGCAAGATGTCAGATTATTTCCCAACAGACTTTGCGCAGTGTGACAGAAGACTCAAGCTGTATTTCACAAGATGACACCTCCTTTGCCTCCCCCCTACGCTTCACAAACAACATCAAATATCACCAGCCTTTTTTGATCACTTAAAAGGCTGTATTAGTTAAGGAGCTAGTGCCTAAACAAAGACGAGCAAACTGTTTCTTCTGTCATGTTTGTCAGTGGGCCATATGTGCATTTTGACAGTTTGCCTACTCCTAAAAGGAAGTAAACAAACAATACAACACTGCATGGTACTTAGCAACTCTTTTTAGAAACTTTGGAAATGTCAAAAGAGAGAGTCATTTTTTTTCCATGTTCTAATGTGCATTTGTGTGTTGAACCCATGTGAAAGGGTTAAATTGTGAGAAGAGATACAAATATTTAAACTCTAACTTTTTCACAATTTAGAGACTGAATACAATTATTATATTTGTTCTACTTTCACATAGGGATAATATCACTTTAAAAAACACCATCTTTTACATATTTTTTTTTTATAGGCAAAAACTCTTTTACAGTATTCAGTAATAAGTATGGCCAAAGTCTGTGGAGGACCAATCCTTCCGTAAATAAAAATACACAAAGAAATCAACAAATGATAAATGATAGCTATACATTTAAAAATGAAAAATTACTAAGATATATATATATATATATATACTATATATGTATAATATTTCTTTCATCTGCTACAGAAAGAGGATGATGCATCAAGCATTGACTGACAGCTAGCAAACATTTGATAAAATGAAAGAATAATGGTCATTTAAAAAATGATACAAGAATGCTTAACAACGTAGTATTCACCATACAAAGCTGTTTCTCTGCTCTTCCACATGTTGAAAGGTCAACGTTTATCTCATCCAGGGAACTCTGGTATCAAAATCTTCCCAGCTGCCTAGTGGAAATTACGACATGAATGAATGTTCATCTACAACTTTTATGTCAGCTTTTGGTATTTACCATAATTACGAGACAGTATTTTACAGATTTGGCAGTAGACTTAGAATAGTACACTTAGCAGCAGGTAGTGTAGTTAGCTGGGTTGCTTTATTGTGCTGTGTTAACTATTTAACCCAGAAAACACATTAGTTTGCAGGAGCATGAAAGTGCTTTAGTTTTCGGGGTGCCTTCAAAATAAAAGCATGCACTGCAGGCAGACCATTTTCCACAACTAATCACATAAAACATATTGTAGGAACTGCACGGTTGAATTAAAATCATAAAAACTGGTGTATGTGGACAATACACAGCAAACACCATGTTAATAATAATTGGTAAGTTACCCTATGATGTCTGTCCTGAAATATGTATATTCTAATCTTTCCCTTCATGTACAGTATATGAATTATGATGTACTCAAATACTCTGTTATGACACTGAATTAAAATATTGGAATTGTAGTCGGGTTTTTGGTCATCTTAAGAAACTATCTGTGCCTAACCTTGCTGAGCATCCTGTTTTGTGCTTTAACAAGACATAAGGCTAAAAGAAATCAGTGCTTTTCTCCCAGACTACATCAAATCATTTGATGCTACAGTAACAGTACTTCAGTGTGATGATGAGTATATATGTCCTTCCATTTTTGTCAGTACTGCCATAGATCAGTGGCAGAACAGGACAGAGAAGCTGGTTTTCCTACAAACCTCACAGCACAGTCCCTGTACAGACGCACAGCTGAGAAACTGATGAGTGACCTCAGTGGATGATTGTTTGTGAGGCCATAGCGACAAACATGTATCTGGCACACCTTAATTCTAAAATTAGTATTACGCATCCTTTATGTTATTCAGGAAAATACTGTAGCACATTTTCTTAAGTGTTTTAGACAAAATCCATTTTTTTTTCATTTTGTATTGTTTGTTAATTTGATGTGATAAAATGTTTTGTATTTGTAATTTTATTTATGGTTCTTGGTACTTGGCAAAGGATACATACCCTTACATACTTTTTAGCTGTCTCAGAAAATTTATTTCAGGACTTTAAAACTTTCTATGTGGATATAAAGAAAGAACAGATGGTGATGGCCTTCATTCACAAAAGCTTTTTTTTTACTTAGTATTTCAGAGACCTGTAGTTGATGGTGGATGGTTTTTGATTTTTTTTTTTGAAGTTCAACATTAAATGGATGTATTTTTAAGGAAGTAGGGGATCATTGGTGTTTTGTATTCAGTTGAAGAAGA
Organism: Jordanella pulchra; assembly: GCA_034780135.1. Classification (NCBI taxonomy): domain Eukaryota; kingdom Metazoa; phylum Chordata; class Actinopteri; order Cyprinodontiformes; family Cyprinodontidae; genus Jordanella; species Jordanella pulchra. Next base: position 27,759 of record JAUZNJ010037088.1, read on the forward strand.
AACCTTAGCTTTCATGTTGGAATTTTTATTATGTGAAGTTTCTGTTTCAAATGCATTCTTTCTTTCTTTCTTTCTTTCTTTCTTTCTTTCTTTCTTTCTTTCTTTCTTTCTTTCTTTCTTTCTTTCTTTCTTTCTCTCTCATAAATGATGAGGACAACACCAAGGGCTTCTTTTGCCTTATGTCCGATAAAAAAGTGACATGGTTCAAAAAAGTGCTGTTTTTGTAAAGCGAGACAATGGCGTCGGTGTCCCTGACTCCACCAGATTTTCCTTAGAAGCTCCCCGTTTGGGAAGTCCAGGAGCTACAGCTGGATCACAGTCACTTCCTGCTGTACTTCCAATGAACCACCTCCACAAAAGAGGTAGGAGGAGCTCTGCAATTCAGACAGAAGCAGCAGGAGTGCAGAGCAAAAGGCCAGGCAGTGAACACCAGATCCCGAAAGAGGCAGCTGGCCAGTCCCTGTTCAGGAATTAAGGGAGGACAGCGGGAGCACAGAGCTAGAAGCAGGGCAGAGAGCACCAGATCCAGCATAGGTGGCAGGCTTTGGAGCTACAAGAAGAACACAAATTATGAATAATTTAACAGTCCTTCTTAGGACTAAATTAAAACGGCTTTTTTAAAAGCAACCCACAAACCTCTTAAGAGCATCCTGTTGACAAAGGATGCTCTTAAGAGGTTTGCATAGCATGTAAACCAATCAAAATGGAAAGTTTTCTATTTTCCATTTTGATTGAAGTAAACTTTGTCTCAATTCTCAGTACGCTTAATCTCTGCATTGTTAAGTAAGAATAGAAAAAGTGTGCAGTGATTTTCAATAAAAAAAAGTGTTTGTTGATATTTTGAGTTTCATTTTGCACAGCTGTCACAACATTACCAGGACTTTTTAAAAAAACTTTTAGAATAAACTACCCCTTTTTTAAGTTTTACTAAACTTGGGTTTAATCCATACTTTGTAATTTTGAAGGCACTGAACACTGAACAGGAGCGGGTTTAGCCCAGTATTGAACTGTTCAGCATATTGTTTCCGTGACACCTGTCATCCTCAGATTAATAACTTCAGTGTCTGTGTTAGATAAGCTTGAATGGATACCAGAAATTACAATTCTAATTCAGCTCTAGGGATTTACACAGCAGCCTCTTGTAGGATTTATGATGAAATCCAGTTGGCTGGAGACGGTAAGGAAGAGAGCCTAATAAGCTGGGCAAAAGTGATTAGCTCAATAGGAGAAACTATACGTTTGTAGTCCTGTGATTATTATTGTGTTTCTCATCACATAATGAGTCTGAACAATGCACTTAATGGTATTATTGGCCGGCCACCAGAAATAGGTTTTATGTAAGCTTGATGGCACTTTTCCACCAGTAAATCACTCCAGTGCACATGGCAATATTTAAATCTATGTTATTAAAACAATTGGAACAACACTATCAGATTTATGTTGTGTTATTTTATTATGAATTGATTATCATTATCACAGACATGTCTGATTTGCGTAGAGGCAGCTGGAGCGTGGTTGGTTTAATCCATTTTGATTGCTCTGCAGAGGAATTCAGCTGCCTTGGTTGAATGGACAGCAGCTTGCCGTGTACCTCTGATGATTAGCTGAGAGAAGGAAAAAGGCTGAACAGAGAAGTCTTCTCTCCTTTCTTCTCCTATGTTAGGGGTATTTCTTACAACAATCTCAGTCCCCTTTGTACACACATTAATACACAACCACAATAATCTTAATATTAATATTCTTTCCAATTTGTTTTGAAACTGAGTAAAAAATATATAGAGAATAAAAAAACATAAAGAGTTGCCTCTTATTAATACTTCCCCTTTTACTCAGGTCATTTATCATTGTAAGACTAGAGATGAGGGGAGGGTTTAAGACCGTTGGTAGTTTGTTGAAAGCATTATGAATCACTTAAAACTAAATGCCAATTGTAGTCAGAGGATGAAGACAAATGGAAATGAACTGCATAGAAGCCACTCTAGTTTAAGTAATTCTACATTTACTGAAAAGGAAAAGGCGAAAACCTCAAGAATTAGGATTAACCAAAGATAAGATACAAAGTGTAATCACTATGCACAAACATACCATAGTTGAAGTTTTAAGTTTAAGTTTTCTAATTTAATTCTTACTACTATTAGATTCTCTGAAAAAAAGAGAAGAAGATGTGGTGTATGCAGTAAACAAAAAATATGTTTTTTTTAAAAGAAAGCCATGGAGTAAATTATTAGATCTTACTTCTGAAATTAAAATAGAGAATCACTTTTCTTAGCATATCTCTGTCTTTCCTCCCCCTTCCTTGTTTTACTTCCTTCCTTGATTCACCTTTACTGCATTCACTTCTTCTCTGATAGCTCAATAACAGGTGCCACACTAAGAGAGCTGTTACAGCCAACCCTGAGTGGTTGTGTCAGCAGCAATGTTGAGGCTGTGCTTTCCAAGTTGCTCACCATGCAGGAAAAAGAAATGAGAGAATGAGAAAAAAAATAGATCTCCGGTCCCCAAATGATGCCCGTTGGGAGCCATCGTGTGCTAAATTTCGCCTGGTGGTTCTCCCTTGTTTTTTTTTTGTCTGTGGCCCCTGGACTCCGATTTACAGGCTGAGCCATATTGGGCTTTTCTGCATGGTAGGGCCCGAGCAGCTGTGTTCAGCAAGAAAAAAAAGTGACAATGACAAAACATAAAGAAATAAATAAAGAAATAAAAAGACGCATAATGCTTTTTTTTAAATCTTAGATGCTCGAATAAGGTTTTTTACGTGTTGTATGTGGAAAATTTTGTATACTCATGCTTTACAATTATTTTATGTTGATACTCAAGAAAAACCCCTGTGGAAAAATTTAGTGTTTGAAACTACATAAAGCACATTTTAGCCTTTTTCTTTAGTTAAAGAACCAATTCTCTACCTCAAATCCTACTTATATAAACTGTAGCACAACCTAACCCTAACCCTAACCCACTTTCGATTGCTCATCTTAACACAACATGAAGTCCTAATGATTGCAAAGGTTTTTAAACAAAAAATAAAACGGAATATATGCAAATAAAGCAATTGTATTGTAAAGGTGTATCAGCATGTGCAAAGCTGGGATTCAGGTAATAACCTGGATGTGTGCAAAAAAAGACCCCAAAAAATGCTAAGCACCTAAAATCTCAGGAAGCGACAAAACCTGAAAACAAACTCCAAAAACTAAGACAAAAAATGGTCCACATTCAAAGCTTTTAGATCCTGTCCAAAAGATATTAATTCCTCAGAAAACTAATTATAAAGCAAATTATAAAATAAAGTAAAATGTTACTTAAGCAGTTGCACTAAGTTCCCAACATCTCAACATAATTTATGTACCTTTTGTTCAAGGGTAGGAGGTATAAAGATATGTTAGCATATGGGTAACCTAAATTTAGCTCCCTTACCATCAAGGGAAGGTTTTAGTTTACGCACACAAAAATAATAAATTCTAAAGGTGACCTGATGGGTTTCATTACAGCTGATTGATCATCTTACGTGAGGGTGTCAAGAGATGGAGACAGAATTTTTTAGCATCCAACACTGGACACATGGACTATCTAAAATTGTCATGGATGTCAGCCAGCTGAGTACAGCTCATCAGTTAGATAGTTGAGATTTTACAGTTGTTTGTTTAAAATAGTTTGATGCAATTAGAACTTACCAAACATACTTAAGTAACACAAACAATAAAAATAACACACTGTCCAAAGTACAACAATTTACACTTGTCAATGTTTTGATGTTGTCTTTAATACTGATAGTTTTAAGTATTTTATTTAAGCAAACTATATTTCTATTTTTAAAATACCTTATCACATAAACATTTTAAGATTTCAGCTAATTAGAAAAATTGATACTAATAAATGTCCCAGAATCATTTTTCAAAGAATACCTGCATCCTGCATGGGTGTTGGGGACATGAACAAGAATCCCTCCTGCGAACAAGTAAATAACCTGTGTAATTCATCATAACAACACAAAGTAAATGTCAAGTGCACAGGAGTCCATAGTTGTCAAGGTCACACACGGAATAAACAGAAGCATGTATAAAAAACACAACTGAAAAAATAAACAACAAACAGAAAACACACATATTCACAGACTGCTTCACTGTGAGCACAATGCACCATGTAGAATCTGAGGCACTGACAAATTGCTGAGACCTGAAATTGGGGCCGAGGTGGGACTAATTGAAATGAACTTTAACAAAAAACGAGTGTAGAGGGGGAATATCTAATTAGAAATGAACTTTCTATTCTGTGTTTGTGTTGACATCATGGGGTCTAAATTTAAGCTCATCCTTGCTGGGCAAAACCTGGTGATGCAGGCAAACTTCGCAGGAGTACAGAGAAGGAATAAGGTCACTGGTTTTCCTCAGCGGAAACATATTTTCCTAGTAGTCACATGTAGCACTTTACCAGAATTTGTGAGGAATCCATTCATTATCTACTGCTTTTCCTCAGAGACACGGCAGTGCATCTGGTATCGGGGGTTGTGTGATTTTATGTCTTTGTCCCAGGTAGAGACAACTGCACAGAACGGAGTGCTTATTGGTTTACATGCTGTAAAGAACATCTCTGTGCACCTGTAAATACAACATGTATATGCGGCTGGAGGATTTCTGAGATTCATTTGTTAGTTTCTCTTTTTTGCCTCCACTGTTTTAGTATAACTTATTCAGGGACATGGCCCAGTACAGATGCAGTTAAATGCCTAGCACTTTAAACACTCGCACAGTGAGTGTTTAAAGTGTCTTCAGCAATGCTAAATGTTCTTCTCTCAACTTGATCAGAAAACAGGATCCCTTGATTCAGTTTGTTTAAGGTCATCCAAGGAGGATCTTATATCCTATGTCTGCTCACACATTTCAAGTTCCCTTTGTCTTTCTTAAGACAAACATATATATGCGGTAAATATACACCAGAAAGAACTTGATCTGTCCATGTGAGTCATGTGTATTAGAGTGAGGTCCAGATTACTCTAACAGCCTTGAACTGGCACAGATATTATTGGAAGTACCAGGTACTAGGCAATCAATTGTGTGAGATATGTTTCTGCATGAAAGTAATGTAATTAAGATGAAGAAATGCAAATGTAGAAACCTGTTCAATTAATACTTATTTTTGTTATTCTATCTATGTACCTAAAAATCTATTTAATATTTTTATAATTGATGGCTAAGATGGATTGTTTAGTCTCCATATTTTCTGAAAAATTCCACGTGAATTTTTGGGGGACTAAAAGAGGAATATATTTGCAAGGGAAATTCTTTGCATAGAGAGTTTCTCTCACAAGACATATTCTCTGTGTTTTCTGAGGCCCAGCCTGTTCTGCTATCCTTGTGAAAAGGTGAAATTTCGTCACGCGAGCTGACAAGTGTGAAATTACGATAGGAAGAGCTTCATACCCTGCCATTTACCTTAATTCATTACCACGACATACACACCCATTCAAACACCTACACATCTCCCACAGACCACAGCTGTGTGGTTGATATGGCAGTCATTTCTTGAACCGGGAGTCTACAGAGGGAAAATACCATGCAAATTATGCATGTCAGTTTTCCTTCCAGGTTCTCTCAAACCCTAAGGAGTCCTCAAAGCCTTAAACTCATCTTTTGAGAGCTTTTGAATGCAGAGGTACATAAGTACTGGAAAGGAGGTATAAGAAAATGATAGAACCACACTGATTTACTGTCTGGTCTCAAAACTAATCCATAAAATGAGCAAAAGACAAATGGATAATAGAAAGTTCTAGTATACATCTAAGTTTTTTTCTTGTTAATTAAGCAGTGAAATATAGTAAGCAAGAACACGACCAATAAGGAAGAATTTAGTTAATGCCAGGATGTGTTGTTCTTTAGTGGTGATTTGTGACTTTAACTGAATTCAGTAAAAATAAAATGTCTACAGATTAACTTTATGTTTGTTTAGATTATTAGGAAAGATTTAGCATAAATATCTATTTAAATATGTCCACCCTTACTTTTGCCTACTTTCACTAAGGATCATCCTGCTGACTGGGGTTGGAGGAACTGAGATGCTGGGCGGTGATAAGTCTTTGTCTTTGAGGACTGTGCTTTGTGGCAGTAGTGCTATTGCAGCATAAGTGATACAAGTTCACACTGCTAAACTCAACTCCGTCCCGTTGCGGCCTTATGCTCAAATCTCTCACAGCTGTAGGGCTCACAGCACAGAGCTCTTGCAGAAACACAGACAGCTTACATAGCTACACATAACACTCAGCAGGCTACGAGTGAGGTCACAGCTAAAGAAGGCAAAGCAGAGCTAATTAGACTAACGCCAGAGTGGAAGAGCCTTGTGGTTAGCTGAATGGAAAATTGAGCAATTAATGCTTATTTCATCACAGCAGTAGCTCAACCTCCTTCCCTATAAGGAAAAAAAAAGAAACAAACAAAAAACATTCAGAGTTCAATCAATTTAAATCAGAATTAATGTACTTCTTTGTGGATTATCAAGGAAAATTTAAATTCTTAAATGAAATAAAAACTTTAGTGATCAGGTATTTTCTCTCTAGTAACATTTGCAAAGCATCCTGTGGTCACTCATTGCTTCTCCACTGTCAAGAAGTGCTTTTTCTCCTTAGTATAAAAGATATTAAATCATGTCATCATCCAGTCGAAATAGGTTGAGGCCACACCTGAGTGGATATGTCCTGCCCAGCAGCAATGTAGACTAGTAAAAGACTACTCAGGATCAGTGGCAAGCAGGACGGGGTTCTTTGCTTTTATCCCTTGGCCTGACATTCTGTGACATTTAAGAAGTCGTTAAAAGTGTGAACATGTGTATAGAAAGTGCCTACATCCTTAGGCTAGAGACACTCAATGCTGTCACCAAAAACACCCTTTTGGATCAATGTAATCTACTAGTTCAAAAAATCTTAGCATCACATGGAATTCTCATCAAACTATACATTCAGTGCTGACAAATCTTATGTAATTGTGCTTACTATATAGACTTTTAACATCCTTTTATATAGACTGTAGATATAGAACACATTGCAGTTATAAGATGGAGTGAAGTCCTATGTCGTCCTATCTGTCCATCTCAGATATCATTGGCCATAAAGGGCAGTATTGTAAAACATCTCTGTTGACCTAAATTGTTGGGGATCAATCTTCTCTTTACAAGAAGCGGTAAATTCTCTTTTTTTCTCGTTCTTTTTTATGAAGTAGTGATTAGCCTCTGGTTTACAGCAAAAATATTTGAATCAAATTCTTCCAGTGAGAGGCTGCTTTGTGAGAACAAAATTAAAATATTGGGCAAATACAGAAGTAGATGCTGTACATGACACTGATTAAAGAGCAACTCTCTAACTGAAACGAATGAACAAGACTTTATTTAACCCCAGACACTGACAACTGGTTATAGTGGTAGTTAAGTACTCATCAGTGAGGCACCAGAGCCTGCTTCTTTTTTGTTGGTACCACATCACTACATGAGTAAATCTTAGACTCTGGAGTTTAAAAGTTTTATTGGTTTGATTATTTGCACAAATGTATCAATAAAAATAGATTATTTTTATAGTTTTAATACATTAATCAGTTGCTTTCAATACAATTAACTGCATTTTTTTAAACATACTAAAGACCCAAGTAGGAACTTGTGTATTCCCTGTTTTTGTATACTGTACCCGCAAATCTGATGCACAAGCAGTATCACAAGTGCTGATATATCTACTTGAGGTATTCAATCTTAAAATCCATTTCAATACAATGAAAATTACTCTTTAAGTGTGGTTCTGAGAATTTCTGAATTCCTGCCAGTCACATTGGTCACTCAGAACTTTCTCAGTGTGGGGATCCCAGTAGACCAAACCAGACCAGAGTGGTATTAATAGATGTAATACTTAGGTGGGCTATGTCATAGATGTGAATCTGTGAACTTTAGAACACCTACTGCATGCAAGGAGTTTTATCCACTTTTTATATTTCCACTGGCAACCAGGACAGATTGAAACTCGACTCGCTGTGACAAGTCCGGCATCTACATTTGCACCCAACCCACATCAGACCAGATTATAAGTTTCAGAGCCAACATGGTAAGTTAATTTTGGAACACCTATATAAGTAGCTGGTAAACTGGGTTTCCACATGGATTGTTTGTCTGCATAACGGGCTTAAGGAGAAAAAGTCACCTCATTGACCTCATTAGAGTCAATGCGCAGCTTCAGTTATTACAACTAAAAACCAGCGATCAGGCCCGAAACCTGGGAGTAGTGATGGAC
>JAUZNJ010037089.1:0-11600 GCA_034780135.1 Jordanella pulchra
AATAATAGTGAAGAAAAAAAAACATTCGAAATACAATAGGCCTTCGCAGCAGGCTTTGCTGCTCGGGCCTAACAAGAAAATATTTTTTGTTTTAAATGCGTATTTTCAAATTTCAGACATACTGAACCCAAAAATAAACTGTCAAAAGTTACCACTAGGAGCAGGAAGATTCATCGCTTTCACGATGATGACAACCATGTCGGTGCTGCTCAGCTCTGGAAATATTCTAGAAAGAAACCAGAAAGTTGTTGATTTTATCTACTGGTATTTGCCAGGACTAAGGAAGTACTTGGAAAGCAGTCAGCTCTGAATAAATGTTCTCACCTCACAGTGTGGAAAGATTTCTCCTCAAAGTGATGTTTAGGAGGAGGAAGACCCCTCGACTGAGCCAACTTCAGGACCTCCATGCTCTTCTTGCAGCTTTCTGCCATCTTCTCAAACCTGAAACACACATCAGTTCTTGTTAGTGTATTTGTCCTGATTAATGCATCTCAACCCCACACCAATGTAGCAGTAAGTCCCAGAACACTAGAGAAAGATGGAGGAAGCTCACTTTGTTGTTTCAGAGACGTTCCCAAGGTGAGTGAACTGCTTGGAGAACGTCAAGCATTTCTGAGAGGAAGAGAAATCACAGCAATCCTTAGTATTTGTCTTTACAGCCACAAAAACACCTAAATAAAAATATTTCACCCCTGAAAATGTCTGAATATTGAATTCATGCAAAAATAAACAGCATATATTAAAAATGTAGATATATTTAATCCCACAAGACACAATCTTTACGGGTTTGCCTACTAATTATTCTTATATTAACATCCTAAACTTTAGGAAGAGTAAACCTGTTTAGTTTGTTGATTCTGTGAGCTTTTTACCTCGTGTTGCTCTTTGAGGATGCTGGACAATTGAGTGTAAACCTGCTCTGCTTTCTCTGAAAGCTGCACATCCCTGTGATGGACCAGGATGAAGTCGTCCTCTTCGTCACCAGGGGGCGACGGCAGCTTCAAGGTGAGGAAAAACATCAGTGACAATTAGCTCTTCGGTGTATGAGATGTTTTAAAGACTGCATTGAGAAAGTCTTAGTGTGGCTCTCGGCTCACCGTGCTGATGTCGACGGTTTTGCCGCTGCGTGCTGCTTCGATCATAGGGTCCAAACCCTTAGCAGTGCGCAGGAAACCCTTTGCTTGTTCCATGTCGTTCTTCTGTTTGGCCTGCAGAGCCGCCTTCATGTACTGTTTCTTCCTGCCCTCCAAGAGCTCCAGCAGCTGAACGGCTGGAAGTCAGGTGCACAAACATCTGATGTAAACCAGGAGTTATGAGGAGAAATTTTTACCAATGAGGAGAATTCCAGAGCTTCTGCTTTCTTTGCCTTAAAATCATCAGAAAATGATCAATTAGGAAACAGGAGGCTGTTTTCAGATTATGATTTCAATTAACGGAAAGCTAATAAAACTTGCTGAAACCAGCCTGGCTACATGTGAACAACTTTTAAAATTCAAAGCACTACAGCCTTTATTTGTCTCACTTCAGATCAGGTCAGGCTGGGACTGAGCCAAATTGCATCTGGTAAAAACTTTTTACTGGAGGTCAGTTTTGTACATTTGCATAAAGCTCCATGATCCCCAAAACATCAGGGAAAATATTCCGTGGACTGATGAGACAAAAGGTGTGTTTCCTACATCTAGAGAGCAACCAGCAGTAGACCAGCAGTGGTGATGGATTGGAGGCTTCAGAGCTGCTTCTAAACTGGGCCACCTGATTGAACGGATGGCACCATGAGTTTAGCATCATCTCTCCAGCTGATTGCCTTCCCACAGGCCTTTCAGCTCAGATCAACTTTAGCTGTATGGCTAAAGAAATGATCCAAAGTTCCCCCAAAGATCCAACTCTGAATTTCCTGAAGACATAAAATGAAGAGCGGCCTAGTTAAAGTCGGAATCTAAAGTTGATTGAGAAAAAGTGGCAACCAGGTTGTTCTTGCTTGAAAACCCTGTGATGTGGTTGAACTGCTTCTAATTCCCCCACAGCAGTGTAAAAGATCCGTGGTCACTGATAAAATATTTAAGAAAGGTCAGGAATTAATATAAAATCTACATTTGGTTTTTATTCAGGTAATCTTTGTCTAATGTGAGAGGTGTCTTTTTGTTTGGTTTTGTTTTTTAAGGTTTAAAAAAAAAAAGCAAAAGAACAAATGTTTTTTTGGGGAGAAATCGGCCTTAAAGAGTAAGTAAATTTTGTTGGTTTGGACGGTAAAATACCCTCCATTTTATTACGCTGATCTTTTTTTGAAACCGACCTGCTGGTGAGAGACTTTCCTTTAGAGACGTTCTGTCTGGCGAAGCTGGGGGCGTTCTCTTTTGCTCTGAACCGGCTGTGGGGACGTCCAACATTGGCTTTTCTGCAACGGGAATCTTTGACTGGGAAAGATTCAGTAAATCAGTCCTTTATTCTGAACAAATCTACCGTAAACTGCAGCTTTATATCTGAAACACAAATACCTCTTCCTCCTTTTCTTCATCTTCCTCATCTCCAACCTCAGCAGCGTCAGTGGAAGCGAGCTTGCTAGCTGCCTCCAGAGTAGCGATAAACTGCTGCTCAGCTCCTGCTGCCTTCTGGCCGGGGATCGGAGGAAATCCTGAAACATCATCCAGACGTTTAGTTCTTGCGTCAAGAACATATAAAGTATTTAGACAGAAAAAAATTACTTGAGATGTTTCAGGTTTTCTATTCATTGTTTTGTTTTTACGTACAGAAGCAACCAGTTAATGTGCATTATAATAATAGGAATATATGTCCTTAAAATATCCTAGCATTTACAGGTCAAAAAGTGACAATTAGAGTAAAAAGTAAAAAGAGAATTTCGCATTTTGAGGCAAACGGCAAACATCTATACATGATTACAGAATATTAACATCCAATGAAAATTAAACCTTCCTGACTGTAAAAAGCAAAGATGGAGCAAAAAGGTTCTAAATGTGGACAAAACTTTCGGCTTTTCTTTTGATCAGGATGAAATATTAGAAGACATAAATACTATCTCAGTGATAATACTATACGATGTAACTTAGAACAAGTATTCATTGAACGATGATCCCTAATTTTTCATTTTCTCCTTTTGTGGAATTTCAAACAAGCTTGATCTTGAAATCAGACAAATACAACTTTAAATTTAGCAGATCCTAACCTGATCAACCATCTCTGGTTGCAGGTAGCGGCTCGTCTATCCTCTGCTCATGTCTCACTGATGTCTTTTTGACAAATGGATGACAGCTCATGCTCCTCAACTAAATAAACTACATTGTTGGACAGGAATTAAACCTTTAAGTTGCTACACAACACAGCTTTTCCCCCTATTATCGTTATATAACAGACATTAAATATAAAACCAGCTTTAAAATGAGTCAGATGATACTAACCAGGTGGAACTGGAAGCTCATCAAAGTTGACTGGTTTTCCAGCTTTGTGGGCTCGGATGGCGCTCTGATATTGCTGCCGAACAGAGATTAGAAATGTATCGATAAACATAGCTAATGCAAAAGCAACCAAACAAAGCAGTTTTTAAATGATGGTTTCATTTATTAAGGGAAAGAAAATGCTCTCCAAATTTAACTGGCTGTGTATAAAAAAAGAAAAATGCCACCCTCCAAAAAAGATTTTGCAAGAACTGGCAGTAGGTGTAAAGTATTGAAAAACAAACTTCAATAAAACATTTTGTATTCAATGTAAAAAGACATCAGTTTAGTTATTGCAGTAACACTTAAATGATTTCGCCTCCCACCTTAGCAATACGGTCGTGCATCCGGGCCTTGCGGTCGTCCCCACTGGCTTTGGCCTGATTTGATGCCTCCACATATTTAAGTCGTCTTTGCTCCAGAGCCTCCAAAACATCTTTAGGTGCTGAAGGGACATCGGGGCCTGAGACAACAGAAGAAGAGAGCTTTTCAGTCAGGCTACGTGCATCTTCTCAAATGCTACGTCACAAGAGAGATTAAACACTATTTCTAGAACCCACCTGTTAGAACTCAAGGTTCCCGTACATTTTTCAACCTAATCTCAATTCTTTACACCTTAAATATTTCAGATCATTCTTAAAACGACTCAATCCAAGCCTAGCTGTAGATGAAAATCAAACATCCCAGATCGGACAATGCATGGATGGATGATGACCAGAGTAAACAGATGAACACATGTATGGATGGATTATAGTTGAACAAATGAGCAGATAATAGATAATCAGAATAAAGGATCCAAACACCAAGGTATGGATGGTTTAAGTAGGGTTGAAATAATTCACCCGATCAACGGTTTAGGAAAATAATAGTCGACTAATTTGGTAATCAAAAAAAAATCCCTGACAGGAGTATAAACTCTGAAAGAACCTCCAACTCAACTGTTCAGAAAATATATTCATTTCGTATTTCAGAGGAAAAACCTCAGCCTGGAAATGTGCTTTGTCCAGAAATCATCAAGTGACATTTCTGGGTTTCTTTTTCATATTTTTGCCATTTACAAGTCATTTAAAATACACAATAAATGTTTTTTTGTTGGTTTAATTAGGACATGTGTTAATTGATGCATGCTAATTTTCAAAGACAACCTTCTTTTACATCACAGGTGTCAAACTGGTTCCAGAAAGCGCCATGAGGCTGCTAGTTTTCTTTCCACCCAAGCAGTAGCTCACCAGACTATATTCATCTCATCAGGTGAGTCTAGTCTTAACCTGATGACTTGATGGGATGACTATTCTTCCAAACAAAATACTTAAATCAAATTCCACTGTTTTCTAAACAGTCTCGTCGTCACCTCCATGCCCACAGCTGTTTATTATCCAACATGCATGCAGACTGCACCTAAAACATTGAGGATGTGGTGACCACATGGAAACAAAGGGGAACAACAATCATAAAGTAGTAGGTCTCATACAATCATGAACCAGGCTCAGTGGATGCTGAGGCTTACTGCAGAGTCTCTATGTATCCCACTGCCTCCAGATCAAAATGTGTTACCATGGCTGAGAAGCTGCGTCCAAACCTTACATCACCACACGAGTTAATGCATGACACCACTTGAAAATCAAGCCCTGATGGGCTGTTCAGTCTCTGCTCGCCGGTTCCTGGGCGAACAGTTTATGTCTGACTGCAATGAGTCGAGAATGAAATTTGGCACAGAGGAAATGATGATTATGATGATGATGATGAGCTGCTTTAAACCCCTTTCTGCTCAAACATGACTGTTGACCGCTGGAGAAAGCAGCTTTAGATTGATCCTTCTGATTTACTGAAACCTAGTTAGTGTGAACAAAAGTTCTTTGTCCATCCTATAAGTCGGTTTTAAACCTTGAGAGGAAATAAGATGAATAAAACATTTTCTTAAATAGAAGTTAACCTGACAGAGAACTATGGTAAAGTGACCAAAAACAAACGGATAATTGAATGTTAGGTTAAAGTGATATCTACCAGGGGCTGCTGTAACTGGCTGGGAGACGTCCATGTTCTGCTCAGAGGAAGGTTTGTTCACCGCAGCAGGGCTCCTTTCTGCACCTAAAACATGAGAGGTAAATATCAGATCTAAGGTGTGAAAGCAGAGATCAGACATTTCTGATTGTAAAATGTGTGATTTCCAAGGCTAAGCTATTTCATTTTACATGAGCTTCTGTTTTAAAGATGTACTTTCAATGTATTCATAAAGAACCAATCCATAGCAAACATTACTGTTAGAGAAACTGCTCCTATCTACAGGATATTAAGATATCTAAAATCCAATGCACCAAAATACAGTAATGGAGTCAGATTTAAATTAGAGAACAGATTTTAGTTAAAGCCAGTTTCAATACTTTACAACTAGAGGAAATTTTTCTTTATGAGGAAATCGGGCTGATTGTACTTTGAACTTCAAACAACTTCAGTTTGATTCAAGTTTACTTTGGGATTAACACAACCCTCCTCATCTCCTCTGGAAAGTCGAGTAAAACCTCATTTCTCAATTTAGATTGCAGAGGATCTAACTAGATGATAAAACATCTGGAAAGAATGACGTAACTTTAATTCTTTTGCCAATTTATTTTCTTTATTAATCAGGAGCAACATCTCAAAGAGACTAAGTGTCTTGATGATCACAGAAAAAAAAAAAAATCCTTTTTTTAATTTCCTGAAAAAAAGATAAACCCTGATAAAAACCACTTTCCATCTTAAAGAAGCACTAAGTAATTTTTAAGTGGTGCTCAGGACCTTAGCACTGAAAATAAACGACTGCCCTGTGAGCTGAGGAATAGCTGGATGACGTATATTAAACAGATGGTATACTTTTCTACATTATCTAATGTAAACTAATGTACAGCTGCCTTGTCATTGCAAGTTAATTCTTGCTCTCGACTAATCCATCTCTAATTATTACTGTACATATTGGCACGCTAAAAACCGATGACTTTAAGGTCACAATAGTAGCACTGAAAAATTCTAGCATATATGGTATTTACAAGTCTAATATCAACATGGCTACACCTCCATCAGTTTTGCATTCTCGTTTTGTTAAAGGTCTCATCAGGAGGAAACTTCTTGTCCAAATTCAGTCTTCTGAAAGTCCTACGTCGATTCAATTCACTTTCTCTTTCCATAAATCTCCAAATTAATTTGTTCTACAATTACCTGTGGGTAGCGCAGCATATGGTGTGTGGCTACTGTAGCCAATGACTTTACAATGGGCTGTTACAAAGCTGTTTACTTTAACATGAGAACGAGAACAAATCTGCAAGTCTGCCAGCAGGTAGAGCCATTAGAGGGAGATAACCCGAACGGGACCATTCCTCTGATATTCACTATTTCTATTACCTGTAACATTATGTTGATCTGTGTTGCTTTACATAGAATATGCATCTTTTATTTGCTAGGTTTTTTTCCCCTTTTAATACATTTTCCTCTTCAACAGTTGTTTTTCAATTAAGATTGAGTTTTTTTTTCTCTAACCAAATCATGATGTTTTGTTTTGATTTTTTTTTACAGCATTTCTGACCCTCTCCAGGAGAAGACGGAAGGCCACCGAGGTCGATTGCTTGTCCTTTCTCCAACGCCTCGATCACTGCATCGAACCTCTGCACAAAATCACAAACAAATAATGATGCTCTTTGTCAGTACTGGCATTGTTGGCATATTTAACTTCACATTCCTCTGAGGAGAATCTTGCCATCAGTATGTGCAGCAACTCACTCAGACAAACAAACAACAAAGATTTTAGCTCTAGACATCTGCTTACCAAAGTGACTTAAGAACGCTGTAAAAACCTTAACTATAGTGCATTTCCAAGCCCTATGCTTGGTCATCTTAACTTCATCTATATTGTTGAATTACAACAGAAGTCATAGAGTTGACCATTTCTACACACCAGATCAACAATCTTTATTCTAGTTAAAACTTGACAAACTGAACTTGAATTGAACTCATTAAACTTTGCTTCAATGCTAACCAGTCAGTGCAAAGCTTGTTTTGCAGTTTAAATTTGCTCTCCCTTCAAAATAACTCACCACAGCCCTTAATGTCTAAACCGCTGGAAACAAAAGAGAGTACACACTTAAAGTAAAAATGTCACCTTGCTGGTCTTGAAGTAGAGCTTAGCCTGCTCTATATCCCCTTCCTTCTTTGCTCTCAGAGCTGCCAGCTTGTATTCTTTCTGCCTTTCCAGAAGCATCAGCTTCGTCGCCTCGCTGTTGGCTGCATCAGGGAAGAAAAAAACAATCAATAGAGGGAAAGGCCTGATTCGCTGCTTCCTAACTTGTAATAGGGCACTTTTTTCACTAAGACAAATGGAAGTCATATGTCTCAAATGCAAAACTAACTGAAGCAGAATAATCTCAGCTAAATGTTGGACCAATAAATCTATAATTTACAAATAGCAAGTAGCATAATAGAATAACCACATTAAAATTTGAAAAATACCTACAAAAATGTAATTTACCTAAATAAATTGGATAGAACTTGGAGATAAGATAAATACACGATACGATTTATCTCAGTATATCCTAATAAAATACCAAAGATGATACAATTGTGATTTTTATGATAATATCGCTCTGTAATATCTCAGATCCTGTTGTTCTGCTGTAGCTGTTACAGAGCAGCTGAATAAAGACAGTTGGAAAGTGTGCTGCCAACTAGTGGCTTAGGGTTGAAAAGTTATATAAAAGTAAAACAACGATGAAGAATTGCCGATAGATATTTTTTACATTTAAGATCCATTCGGCCATAATTTCAATCAATACTATTATCTTCTTATGAATTATCATGGTAATTGACAGAATCTATTTCTTTCTTACACCTCTAACCTAAATAGACATTTCAACATTAACAAAGATTTCACATTTTTTGAATTTGTTATTTTGTATTACCTATGTGTATTTATGGCTGATGTCCAGGTAGAAATTAAACATCCATCACAAGCTTAGAGGTTTGTTGACGACTCTAATAGTTTATTTTTAAGAACTTCTCTGGATTTAGCTCCAGACTATTCAAACAAAACACATATGAACTGTCATACTTGAAACTTTTCTCAGGTCTTTATTGTTTTTCTTTTTTGTTTAGTCAAAGTCATCAAGAGTCACTGTTGCAGAACCCTGGTTTATTACATGAAATCCTAATAACATATTTCAAAGCTTTAAGTTGTAATGTTAGAAAAAAGTATGCAAAGGTTCAAGGGGTTTAATATGGTGCAGGCAATTTTAGCTTAATTAAAAAAAATACAGGCTTGATGAACAATCCAGTTTGTCTTTAGGCTCCTTTGTACCAACAGGGTGATAAGATGACCCACTCTGGGATCAGCTGACGGGTAAAACACCAAAAGACTTTTTGGTGAAACATAACATTTTTATGTTAAACACATAATTGCTGTAAAACTTACATTCTGTCAGACTGGCCTTTGAAAGGTCAGCAGTTCCCATTGCTGACTCCTCAGGAGATGGAACATTGCTTGGAGTCAGTATGGAAGTGGAAGACCCCCCTTCTTCACTGCTGGGTGTGATGGCATCAGGCACAGCAGTCGCTAGTGTTGTAGTCTGCATCTCCTCCTGCTGAGATGGATCAGGAGGTGAAGGAACAGGAGGAGCGGGTCTTGCTGGTGCAGTGGGCCGAGATTGAGTGCTTGAGGCTCCGGTAGCGACAGGTGGTGGGATCTCCGATTCGTTTACAGGCTTTCCCTTTTTCACAGCAGCTAACATCGATTCCAACGTCTGTGAAGAACAACAACAATAACTTAACAGAAGTATGCATAGAAATTTTAAAAACAAAGAAATAAACTTGTTTCAAACTTGATTCAAATCTCAAAAGCAGAAACACTTAATCTATATCCCCAAGTTCCAGTTAAGTTAGGCACCATGGATGTAGAGTAGGAGCAAGGAGAAGAAAGAGAGGGAGGAAACTAGAGCCATCTCTTCCATCAATCAGTATTGGACAATGTCAGATCTTTAGCAAAAGAGTTTGATGAACTACAAGCTGAAGGAAGGATTCAGCAAGAACATCAGGAATACAGTACTATGTACTTCACTTAAAAATGGCCGCAGGATACCCCCAGCAGTATCTCTGTCCGGCTTTCTGACCTTAACACTTAACAGAGATTTAAAGAAAAGCGTAAAGAGAAAAGGAGGTGGGTTAGCAGCACAATAGTATAGATAACCCTGAGGTTTCTCTTTATCAGATTGCATTACAACAGCAGAGTGTCTTCAGTAAAAGGTATCTTCAGAGGCAGTGAAAGAGATCCTTGATGCCTACAAAATCTTTTGAAGAAACTTATATTAGAGTTAAAA
The DNA here is from genome assembly GCA_034780135.1 of Jordanella pulchra. Classification (NCBI taxonomy): domain Eukaryota; kingdom Metazoa; phylum Chordata; class Actinopteri; order Cyprinodontiformes; family Cyprinodontidae; genus Jordanella; species Jordanella pulchra. Next base: position 9,785 of record JAUZNJ010037089.1, read on the forward strand.
CAACACATAGTTTCACATAGTTTTTCTTTTATTTAACTGAATGTCAATGACATCCTTTGGAGCTCTTCAGTAGGTAGATGTGCTTCATAAAAAAAATAAAACATAAAAAAATTAAGGCCAGAGCTATTTGTAGATGATAAACCTATTTGCTCGGCAACATCGAAACATAGCCAATTTGTGAGACAGCTAATCCTGATTGTGTTGGGATCAAAGGCTCTTTTAAACCAAAACATTTTGAAAATAAGTTTTAAAAAAGGCTAGTTTAGAAATTCTCCAAATAAAACAAAAATTTATTACCAAGACTACTCTGCAATTTGACCAGAAAGACCCATAAATCTCAAAAGTACAGCCAGCATACATGTATTACAAAATAAATAATTCCTATCATGATAATTATGAGAATGTGCAGTAAAAAGAACTTAAAACTATATACACTTTCAAGGCGTATTACATAAAAGACTTATCAGCTATTTGTAGGATTTTCAAGAAACTTTATTTATATAGATCAGGTTTTATTAAATTTTCCTTAAATAAAAAGATGTTTTCATTTGAAATCTCACTTTCTGCAAAAAAAAGTTTTTCTTGCAAAATAATTGTAGAAATATCTGCGTTAAATTAACCTTGAGCTGCAGCTCTATCTTCAACACGAGAAGAATTTTTACCAACCTTTAAACCTCGATCGTATCTTCTAGCCTTGGACATCTCTCCTGCTGCCTTTGCGTTCTTTATTGCCGTCTTATACATCTCTGCTCGCTCCTCCAGAGTATTTTGAAGGCTACCAGGTGCCGCTTTGGAGAGCTTTACTTCCTAATTATACACCCAAAGTAACAACAAACACGGACTGTAAACAAACACTGTTCAGGGCTGATTTTAAATAAGTTAGCAAGCATGCAAATTGTGAGATGCAAATTTCCACTACCTGCATAAGAGCAACAATCTAAGCTAATGAACAGTAAAATCATTTAGTATTTTTTTTTTCCTGTTCATGATTTTGTAGTTTTAAATTCAAATAGCATAAACCAGGTTGTAGAAGGAAATGTGTAAATATGTAATGTACCAGTAAGAATGGAAAGTTGTTGTGCTGTGTTCATTTTAAAGCTGGGAGAAAGTTGCTCGTGTTGTACCTGCACAGCTGAGGGCTCGACTGTCTCTACTTGAGAAGATTCAGCAGAGGCGGAGGAAGCAGTTACTGAATCCCCAGCTTCCTCTTCACCCACCACTTCCTGGAGCTCCGCCTGACAGAGAAAGAGTACTCCTCAAACTCATCAACAACCAGACATGACTGCGGAGATGCAGTGCAGAGTATTAGATGAAAGGTGGGTTTTCCATCTGCTTGGTGATATTTCTTAAGACCATTCTGACAAGTGGTAGAACTGTACAACTGATGCCTACTATGATTAGTCTTTATACGGTTCTAATCTAGGATAGAGGAGAGTCTAAACTGTGAACCGAGTCACGTTTTTACAGCAGAAAATGATCTTTTTGGCTTCAAATCACCATAAGAATAATGTTATTAATAAAACAGCTTGTATTTCAAGGAGAATATTTGCATACTGTCCGTTGAGAGACAGCATGTCAATTATAATCTCTTCAGTTTTCTACAAATTCAATTAAAAATATTCCTTAAATAGTAGGGCCTTTGCGGCATATGTCTTAACTTAGACACTTTCTATTTAGCTGCAACTTATTTTATCTGTTGGTAATACCCCTAAACAACCATCGAAAGACATACAATATATATATATATATATCTATATATATATATATAGATATATATATATATATATATATATATATATATATATACACACACAGA
>JAUZNJ010037090.1:0-11599 GCA_034780135.1 Jordanella pulchra
TGCATGTACTGGGTTAGGCAGGGAAATCTATTGGCACACCAGCCCCACCAAGAATTTTTCTCACCAGCCGCCACTGCCTTCTAGGCTAATTAAAAACAGCTATTTTAAAGCCAACTCCAACTTCTTAAGAGCATTGTCTACTTCATTTCTTGTAAATATTATTTTCTCTATCTTCCATTTAGATTGAACAGAGTTTATCTCCCCTGCGCTCCCTCAACCTCCTGCATGTCACAGTTACATCTAGTCCCTGATTAATTCTCCTGACAAAATTATAGATTTTTTAACTCCTGTGAATTTTGCCTGTTGTATGTCGCAGGTACAACGGTGCTCTTGCCGTGCTAGAATCATAATCTTCACTTCGCTGTCTTAACCCACCCTCTCTAATAGGGATAGCATGGAAATTATACTGTTATCACTACTGTTATTACGGTCTTTTTACAATTGTGAGAAGCTCAATGAAATTGTTGAGTGAAAACTGTAAACAGAAACAGAAAACAGAATTTGCATTAGCTCTAAATGCACAAGATAAACTTATAGCACCAGAAAACAAATCAGAATTAACCTTAACTGTTGTTAAGAAACAGTCACATTAGCGAGGATTACTATGCAAAAATAATTATTGGGACATGGCTTATTACTGGAACAAACACATTTGGAAAACGATCTCTAAATAAACTCTAATAAAACATATAACACCAAACAGAACACAGATTTAACTTTCAGCCATTGATTTCGGAGGTGTTGATTGATGACACAGGAGAAGTTTGTTCATTAATAGGCAGGCTTTCTCTCTGTAAACGTGTTACTAATTATCACTGCCTCTGTTACCCACAATGCATTGCCATCTCAAAAATTCGCCTTCAAAATAAAATACAAACAAACCAATACAGCAGAAGTCTTTAAAGCTAAATTATTAAGACATATTTCTAGTTCCTAGCCTTGGGCAGAAGACTCTCCGCCTGGCATTACTGATGCCATTACTTTTTGTTAGTCACTTCAGTCTCTAAGAGCACAACAACATCTGAAATAGGACACAAATAAGTCATAGAGATGCCCTAAGATGATGTCCTCACTTCCACCTTTCTGACTTTTCCGTCATTGCTTGGAAAAGTGGTTGTGATGATGGCCATTGTCCATTTGTTTCTGTGTGTTTGATTTTGCTTCAACAACACAATGTCGCCTGGCTGAAGGTCACTGTGCGATCTATGCTACCTGCATCTTGATTGGAGGGTGTTGAGGTATTCGTTCCTCCAGCGACTCCAAAACTCATTTGCGAGTGCCTGCACTTGCTTCCACTGTCTTTTGAGCATGTCTTTTCCACAAAAATCTCCTGGTGGAGAAGGAACGTGCTGCTTCTGGGTCAATATCACTGCAGGACATAGTAGGAATGGTGAGGAAGGATCTGATGTGATAGGAACCAAGGGTCTTGCATTGATAATAGACAATACTTTAGCCATTAGGGTACAAAACACTTACTTTGTCAGACGGGTGTGTTTGTTCAGCACTAGCATGGAATCCAGTATTCTGCGAGTTATCCCAGTCATCCTTTCCCAGACGCCACCCATGTGGGATGCATGTGGGGGATTGAACTCCCTTGTGCAACCGTTAGCGTGAAGGTAATTGACAATGTTGGAAGGGTTTTTGCTTGATTGTTTTTATACCAAACTCCACGCTTGCTGCAATGAAGTTGGTACTCCTTGTAACGGGGATGTACTGAGAACACAAAATTCAAGCCAGACAAGGAGAGAAAAAGGTTTAACGGATTATTTGTAAGATTTTTTGGAACTGGAGTGTCAGCGGGGATCGGCCACAGCGGTTGGTACATCTGTAGTGAGATAGAAATGGTGAATGTCCAGCACTGAACAACGGAAAGTTTGATCAGATGTGAGCCAACTGACCTCAGAGGTTTTCTGGAGGATGCCCAGAGGAACCTATGGAGAACTGGGTTGTGGAGGTCGCAGCCGTCGGGCGGGGAAGCCGCACTCAGGTGAGTAGAGCGCCGATCCTGAATCGGAGTTGTTAAGCAAGCAGGGGTCGGCAACAGGTGATCAGGCGTCCGAGGAGTATTCAGTCCGTAATGCAGAATCTGTGTAACTAGGAGGCAGGGGTCTAAACCAGAAGACAGAGAGACAATTCCGTCAGGGAAACAGACGAAAGGCAAGGTCCGATAGGGAAACAGGTCGCAACAGGCAGGCAGGCAGAAGAAACGCTGGAATATTCTCACCAGTGGCTTGAAATAATCTGGCGCCAGTCTCTGGTCTGAGAAGTGGTTATAAAGGCAGGTGTGCAGGTGTAGCTGATCAGAGTAGCAGGTGGAGAAGATCAGATAATCAGACCAGAGCTGATGCACAGAATCATTATACCCCTATCTGATCGCATTTGTTGTGTTGGACCTCGTATTGCAAAGAATATGTGTATTACGTTTATGCAGCTGTAAGTGTCCATAGATTCAATTACTTCAATATGTACACCTCTTGTGTTCATGCACGTAAAAAGTATTGCCCACCTCTTACTTTGTGCTGCTCCACCTCGTGTGCACCAAGTGACCACTGACCAGGGCCCAAACACGTCAAGCCTGACATACGAAAATATAGGGCAAGTGTTGAGTCTGTCAGGTGGAAGATCTGCCATCTTTTGAGTCTCTAATTTTCTCCTGAGTTTCTGGCACGCTATGCAGTGGTGGATAACAGACAAGACCAGTCTTTTGCATCCTACAATTCACAGACCAGCTTACCTAACTGCACTTTCTGTGAATTGCACAACGGTGGCATGATAGTGCAGGACAAGCAACTTCGACACATGGTGTTTGCTCAGGAGAATGATCGGATTCTTGGATACTGCGGCCAATGAAGCATGTTTGAGGCTGCCTCCAGCTATAATGAGGCCTTCATCAATATAGGGGTCAAGAGTCAGGGTGAAGCTAGAGCTGTGGACAATTTGATCGGCTTGGAGAGAAGTATGTTCATTAGAAAAGGCATCCTTCTGGACAGACTGGAGAATGAGACTATTAGCAGCATTCTTTGGAGAGTGTGGTTGTTTACATTCATGCCAGCCCCTGCATGAAGGGTCTGACGCATTGCTTGATTAGTAAGAACGAGCTTGATGAATTAAGAAGGCAATGGCATGTACCAATGAGTTGGTACATGCCATTGCGCTTCCATTGCTTCCATTTGAGAAGCGATGGAAGCATTCTGGTGTGAGTCTATTCCCTTTAAACTGCGTGGTGAAAGTAGCAATTTGTCAGATTTCAGCATCCACTTCAAGTTTGATCAACTCGAACGACTCATGTGTTTCTGGTTCAGGTAGTTTGTAAAGGAAGTCTGGTCCTTTAAACCACATTGTGTCCATGAGCTGAGATGCAGATATTGACCTGGTAGCCAGATCAGCTGGGTTCTGCTCTGATGTGACATAATGCCACCTCTCAGGGCATGTAGATTGGCGTATTCTGTGAACTCGATTATGTACGTAGACATAAACCACTTTACATCGTTGCACACATACCCAAGAACTACTGTGCTGTCACAGTAGAATTTAACAGCGTCTGCTTTGTGGTCAAGTTCTTCCAGAATGAGTTCTGCTATCTCCACTCCCAGAACTGCTCCACAGAGTTCGAGGCAAGGTATTGTAGGTCCTGGTTGTGGTGAAAGTTTTGCCTTTCTAAATACAAATCCCACCTCACACTGTCCCTCTGCATTGACTGTTTTCAAGTATGCTACGGCTGCAATACCCCAACTTGAAGCATCACAAAAAACACACAATTCAGTGTAAGTGGACTTGGAAAGGGAGGCTGGCACATTTCAGCGTGGCACTCTGAGGCTGCTCAGATCTTGAAGGGAGGATTTCCATGTCTACTGTGTGTCCATTTTATCTGCAGGGAGAGGAGCATCCCAGTTTTCAACACATTCAACAGTTTACGTTGCAAAAGTCTGCCTTTTATTGTGAGATGCAAGTCCCAAGGGGTCGAAGATACTGTTAATTACTAAGAGAACCCCAAGGCGGGTGTAGGGTTTGTCTTTAACAGCTACCTTGAATGTGAATGAGTCAGTATTTATGTCCCAGCACATTCCCAGACTTCTCTGATGTGGTAAAGGGTCATCACCAAGACTCAAGTCTTTGATGCCAGAAGCCAGATCTTCTGGTTTGAAGGCTTGCAGTACTGCAACACTGTTTGAGGCAATTTTGTGGAGCTTGAGGTTTGATTCAGCCAAGGATTCATATGTTCTCTTGAGTAGAACGATGGCTGCTGATTTAGCGGAAAGCAAAATCAATCCATCATCCACGTAGAAGTGTCTCTCCACGAAGTGTCTCGCATCTGTTCCAAACTTCGTCTCACCTTTCTGAATGGCTTTTCTTAGGTAATAAATGGCGACTGCTGGTGATAGGCTGTTACCAAAAACATGTGCCCGCATATGATACTCCTGGACCTTCCTTGATAAGTCATTGTCCTTATGCCACAAAAACCTTAAATAATCTCTGTGGTCTGGTGGGACTAGAAATCCATAAAACATTTGCTGGATGTCAGCAGTGGCTGCAATGAGCTCTTTCCTAAATTGAATCAGCACACCAAGGAGGGTATTATTAAGATCTGGGCCCATTAGTTGTACGGAATTGAGTGACACACCACACTGTTCAGCACTGGAGTCGAAAACTACCCGTATCTGACCGCGCTTCTGGGGATGGTATACCCCCAGCATTAAGTGTTGTCGACGGTGGGTGGAGCATTCTCTGCATGATGGTTCTTGAACAGCTTGTCTCTGAGAACTGTTCTTTCATTTGGGGTTTGTTGTTTAGGTTGCATCTCAGTCTTGACGGTGCTTAGTCTCTGGTATTTGGAAGTGGCAAGCGAGGGTACTAGAACGGTAAAGGAGCGACCCAGTTATTTTCATCTTGATGAACTTCCTTTTCCCTTATCTTTAGGAATGTTTCATCCTCAAAGGACAGAGCACATTGGTTATCTTTGTCAGTGCACTCAAAAAATTTCTCTCTGAGCTTTTCTTCTGCTGCATGAAGTCTTGAACTCTATTTAACAAAGTTATTCTTGTGCTCCCCACCGTAGCATAGTTTTTCTTTGAGGCTGATGCTGTTTGGACAAGGAGTGAAGACAGATGGACGTCCGTTGGAGAGAATGTGCGTTTTGTAGACGTTGACTGTTGGCATACTTCCCCCACAATTACCCAGGCACTGGGCAAAGGGAGTGCTGGGTGGTCCATTTACTTGTTTCCTTGCTTTGTGGACTTGTATGATGTCTCTGCCCAGTAAAACTGCTATCGGAGCATCTGAATCATACTTTGATATGAGAGGAGCGAGGTGTTTCAAATGAGTGTGGGCCAGAGCAACTTCAGGCGTAGGAATTTCATCTCTATTAAACACTATCTCGTCACATTCAATAGGAGGAGGGAGGTCTAGACATGGGCCTCCACCTGCTTTTCTGCCACACATCTTAGACCAGAACATGTTCTCATGTGGTTTGTTACATGACTTCCCTTGATGCCAAAATAGCTCAAAGAATTTGGGATGAGCCAGCGTGCACTTGCTCTGATCATCAAGGAACATATACATCTTGACAGAACGTTCTGGTTGACCTTTAGGGAAAACTCGAACTAGACATACCTTTGAGCAAGAACGTCGGGGACAGCCTTCACCGCAGATCTCAGTGCACTGTGACGTTACCTTAGGTGGTGTGTTGTCTTGTAGCTGAGGCTCTGGTTCAGGTGTGCTTTCTGGCCGGGGTTGTTAAACCACAACAGGGTGCATAGCAGAGCAATGTTTTTCACATTGGCACACCTCACAAACGATTTTCATATCACAATTCTTTTACTGCGTGCATAGGAGTACAACAACGAAAACACCGTCTGTGTTCTTTGAGAATGTTTCATCTTTCTTGTATCTCTTTGATCTATAAAGCTCTGCATTTCGCTAGAGGGTACGATTTCCTGTGGACTAGGCAGTAACATGTCAGACAATCCCTTTTTGTAGTAGGAAGAGCAGTTGTATTGACCTCCATTCTCTTTACAGGAAGAGGAGGTTTGTAGCCAGTTTGTTTAAATGATGGTCTCTCACCTCTGTTTAAAGATTGGTTACTGCATGTTTCTCGCTTTTGCCTCCTCCTGGACAAATTTTACAAAATATGAGAAGGGAGGAAATGTCACTTGATATTTTTGATTGTATTTTTAACCTGCTTGAAGCCATTTATCTTGCAAACTTGGAGGTAGCCTTTCCGCTATGGGCTTAACACCTCATGATGTGTCGAGGTAAGCGAGGCCTGGGAGATAAATTTCATTTTTAGCAACCTGCAGCTCTAGGAGCAAATCTCCTAGTTCCCTGGGTTTTACATTGTTTCTATTTGTAACCGAGCCATTTCACAAGGAGATCTAACTCTTGAGTATATGTTAGGTCAATGTCTTCAGTTGCACTCAAAAACGATGACTGCCATGCTCTGAAATATTCAGGGGTGTCGTCAAATTTAAAGAGCCCTGTTGTGTGCGTGAGTCTAGTCTTAACCTGATGACTTGATGGGATTAATGGGGTCTGGTGTGCTACTGTTTGGGTGGAAAGAAAACCAGCAGCCACACGGCCCTTTCTGGAACCACTTTGACACCGCTGATCTAAGGAAAACCAGCTGATTGCATCGACTCATTGATTCAACAGCAATCCCTCATACCAAGTAAGCATGTACTGACAGTGGAGAGGAAAATCTCCCCCTTAACAGGAAGAGACCTCCAGCAGAAAAAAATAGAACCAGCCTCAGTGTGAGTGGCCATCTGCCGAGGCTGACAGGGGTTCAAGGAGACAGAAGCAGACATACAGAAAGAAGCAGAGATATACAAGGTAACTCTCATCCAGCTCCACAGGCGCCCCGTCCAGGAAAGACACAGCCAGACATATGAGCTTCAAGCCAGCTCCCATGTCAGAGGATGAAAGAAAACATATCCAGTTAGTCACAGTAAGAGAAAAAAGGGCTACACTGAAAAACAGGTTGAGTTCCAATAACTAAACAAAGGTGTTGATGGAAGCAGACTAGGTGACATTTCTTTCCAGGATAGAGCCACAGCAAACAGGAACAGACCAGACAAAGCTACTATGAGAAGAAAAACAAAAGAGAGAAAGCAACTAATAAATACTGCAGAATGGGTGATTAGATACCCTTAATACCCTACGAACTGATATCTATATTGATAATACAGTTCTGTTTTTGGCTCTGGAAGGTCTTGTTCCACTTTCAGAATATCACTGGTGTGATATGTTAAAGTCGTGAAATGGGCAACACCAAGACAGGAAAAAACAGGGTTTTTTGAAGGAAGTGTCCTCTGCTAGTTTAATGAGCAAAATTACATACATCAGAAACATAAATCCCGCATTTCTGTCTATCAGTTCCAAACACATGCTGACAACAAAAGATTAGTTTAAACAAATAATCATGGACAAGAATAAAACTAAACTAAAAATAACTCTAACCACATGATACCTTAGTTATAAATATAGTATAAAAAGGCATTTACAGTTCACTTAAATTTTTGCAACAAAGATTCAGATGATTATAACAATTCTTTAAAAACATTAACTGAGAAATGCTGGTTTAAGTAATGTTGCAAAAAATATAGATCTTCCACAATGAAATTCACTCCAGTGAGGCATAACTTTATGACCACAGGTTAATAAACATTGATCCCCTCTTTATTTTTGCACCTATTAGTCAGTAACAAAAAGAAGGCAGTAAATACAAATCTTGTCCTCATAGTTGATCTGTTAAAAGGAAAAAAATGGAATCATAAGGATTTGTATAGGTTTAATGAAACATCTTCACAACCTGCTGTGGTCTGTATCTATCAGAAAAAAAGCCTTTTTTAAGGCCTTTACATTTTTTTCAAATTGAGAAACTTTCAAGGTTTTCGAGCACATGTGCGAACCATGTGAAAAAAAAACACTTAAGAAATATTTTCGTAATACAAAAGCGCAAAACAGTAAGTTTGAGGTGTGGACTTGGTCTCCAAAATTTTTGGATCTCTATCCAATCTGATTCCAATGCATACAGGCCCCACTAAATTCACAAACATGTAGGTGCCAGATACATCTGCAATTATACTCTAATGAAATGCATATCTTGAAAGTTAAGTACCAAAAACAGGGAAAAACATGGTGTTAAGCAGGTGGTCATAATGTTTTGCCTCATCAGTGTGACAGTATATTATCTTCTATTTATTAGTACCAAGCTAAAATACAGAGCAGGTTAGTGATATGCTGGAAAACACGTACAGATGACGGTGTGGTGAGTAACTACTATGTTACAAAGGTTAGTCTCTACATCTTATTATGCATCTTTTCTTCAATTGTGGACAATGCATTTATATTCAAAAGTTTTATGGCAGAACATTTTACGGAACAATATTCAGAGAAAGGCAGAGGTAGATATCCATAATGACCAGAACTATCAGTCTCTCTGTTGTTGGACTAAAAAATCCAAGCATTTAGGTCAGGAATTCAGGTCTTCTGTCTTACTGGCACATCTTTGATCCTGAACTTAATGATCTTAAACACCCTTTCACATGTAATGAGGTTACAACTGCCTCCAGTGCAAAAATTCCCACACAGTCTCTTTTGAGGGAGTCAACAGTGATACAGTGAATGACTTCCTCCAAATATTTTGACGTACAACCAGTCAGTATTTCTTGCATGTCATCAGACATCTGGTCCTTTGTTGTAGTGCTGCCTGTGGCCGTAGTTCCGATAACACATTGATATATCGCAAATCCCTGGAAGTCCTGGGTTGCCCTGTTTGCCAGGGTCTCCTGGTATTCCAGGCTTCCCAGGATTACCCTGGTTGCCTGGATAGCCAATTCCATCGAAGCCACGAGGACCCTGTATTCCTGCGGAAGTGAGAAGCGTAGAAACAGGTTAAAGTCTGGTAACGAAATAAGTACTCTGCCTGAAATAAAGTTAGATAAGCACACAAGCACCATAGAGTTTACTGCCCAACAACAAGAACTCCTCCTGGAAGTAAGTTAAAATACTTCAAATCATTAATTTATTCATTAAGGTTCTGGGTGGAACCTCTACCAAATAAAGAGTACACGTTTTTGCTTTGATTACCATGTTTTTGCTTAGATTTGTCTATATAAAATCTGCCCTTGGATGTGAGACACACCTGCTAAGACAAAAAATAAATTGAATATTTCATGTGAGTTGTTTAATTTGTTAATTTAGATTTGAAGTGCTGTTGATATCAAACCTTAACGTTTGTTTTAGACAAATAGTTTTGTAAAACACAAACACCAAACAGGATCATGTAAACAAGATATTATTATGTCCATGGTAACAACCTCCAGGCAATATTGGTCTCTGAAGGTCTAAAGATGTATTAGAAACATAGTTCAATAGTTAGTATAAAGTGTTATGTTCAGGGCAGGTATGGCTGACTGCCCCTCCCCCAGCCGTCTGCCCCTGTCCCCGTAGAAACAGCCTCAGCAGACAGTCAGCCGAGTGCACCTGCTACCACCAGTGAGGAACCCCAAAACAATCTGTACCCCTCACTGGAAGGCTTAGATCCATCTCCGTATTTAGGAGACATAAGTCTAAGAGAACACACGCCAATTAAACAACCATATTACAGTTTCAGGTTAAATCCAAAAAAGAAGATCCCATATAGTCCTGGTTTCCGCAGGGGACATGTTGAAGATTAGCCCAAGGCTATGCGGAAAGTCCAAGCATATTTTGCGAGGAAATTATGGCCTGCTTATCTGATTTCCAAATATCAGAAAAATAGTCAACTATTGGTATATGTTGAGGAAGCATGCAGAGCAGACTCACTCACTCTGCTGCACCATCTCTGTCAGACAGGGAATAAAGTAAACAAAGATAAGCTACAATGGGTCAGAGAAGAAGTAAATTATTTCACTTTTTGCTGAGGGAAAGCAGATACAAAAAGCGAGAATAGAGACAGTTTCTGAAACACCTAAACCAGAAACTGAAAAACAAATGATGTCATTTTTCGGACTTTGCAATTACTGCAGAGCCTGGATTCCACACTATGCTGAAAAAACTCAGGCTTTACAGGATTTAATTCATGGCACCCCAATGGCCATGACTGACAAAATAACTTGGAATCCAGAAGCTGAAAAACGATTTGCTGAACTAAAACAAGCACTAATGCAGGCAACAACTTTGATTCTTACAAACTATAAAAAATAAAAAATAAAAAAAACTTTGTTCAAACTGTAGACTGCAGGAACAGATTTATGACCTCTGTGTTACTACAAAATCATGGTGATAAGCTAAAACCGTTAGCTTTCTACTCAAAAAGGTTAGATCCAGTAGCACAGTCTTTAACAGACTGTGTGCAAGCAGTCTGTGCAGCAGCATTAGAAGGAAAAGTCTCAAATGGGAATAGACTAGCTGATAAAATCGCTAAAGAAGCTGCAGCAGGGAAGCATGGGAAAGGAACTTTCTCAGCACGGACTGAAGAACAACTAGTAATAGTGTTATGTGCTTTTGGCACATTGTGTTTATTTTTGTCTATTTTCTTTTCTTTATAGATTGTTTTGTACAGACCTTAGTTGAATGATTTTTGTTTAAGATATTTTGGAGTTTGGATAATTCCTTTTTTGTTGGTAATTTGGTCCCATTAATTTGTGGTGCTGTCGAACTGCCTATAAATAGGCGGTGTTGAGCTAGGCAAGGGACGCCCCTCCCTACAACCACCAGAAGGCAATGTGTCCTGACACAGTGCTCGTCTCAAGTCTGCCTTACGGTAGTTTTCATTAATCTTTTTTATTTATTTATTTTTTATTTTTTTTGTTTGCTGGTTTTCATGATTTTGACCTGGTGGGACCGGTTGTCCTGTTTTCGATTTTTTTCTTTGCAGTAGTTCCTTTTTTTTTTTTTTTGTGTAGTCCGGTACTAGCAGGGGCTTCGACGGCCCTGTATAGGGTTGGGTAGGTAGGCTGTACCGTTTTGTTCTTTTGGATCGGCTCACCAGGTCCAACTTTCTGTTCATCCTTTGGAATTTAGTTTTCTTTTTCTTTGGGACACAGGGAATGGAGGATTTAACTTTCTCTGTCCTCCACAGGAGATAAAAAGAAGTTCAACTAAAAAACAAGATCAAGAAAGTTTTGAGATAAAAATAGCTTTTTTTGAATCCCCATTTTGCCTCCGTGTCCTCAAATATGTTGTGCCAAAAAAGGAAGTGGATAACTAAGGGTGTGAAAATTAAAGATGAGAACACTTTTGAAGTTCATGACAAACCAGTTCTTAAATCTTTATTTAAAGCAGCAGCGATTGTGACACATGGACGCTGCCATGTGTCAACAGGGGGGATGGAAACCATAATACAGCAACATTTCACAACATATGGTTTAAATTCTTACCTAAAAAAATTTTGTACTCCATGTCCAGTCTGTGTGAAATACAATCCTCAGGGAAACATAAGGCCAAAATGAGGAAGGTTCCCAAAACCATCTTATCCATTTCAAACCATGCACATGGATTTTATTGAACTTTCATAAACTGGACCATACAAATACTGTCTGGTAGTGATGGTGAGATGAAGCCTCATGAGGCATTGAACCACTTCAGCCAACCGGTTCGAGAAATGGCTCATTTCTTG
>JAUZNJ010037091.1:0-11598 GCA_034780135.1 Jordanella pulchra
TGCAAACAAAGGTTTCTGTACCAAATATTAAGTTTCATTTTTCTGGTGTACCAAATACTTATTTCACACAATAAAATGGAAATTAATTATTTAAAAATCATACATTGTATTTCTGGATTTTTGTTTTAGATTCCATCACTCACAGTTAAAGAGAACCTATGATAAAAATTACAGTCTTCTACATTGTTTGCAAGTGGAAAACCTGAAAAATCAACAGGGTATCAAATACTTGTTCTCCCCACTGTAACTATTCATTTTACTAAAACTAATCATTTCATACATTTTCCTTCCTGTCTCTCTGTCGTTTCTCCTTCGGTCTCTCTCTCTGTTTGTCTCGCTCAGGGCTGGGAAAAATGTTGAGATTTTAAAAATATTAAAGAAATGGATGTATTTTTGACCAAACAGTTGGTTCATTTTTAGCCATTTTATTTTTAGGATCTCATGTTTCTCTACAAGTGTTAGAAAATGTGCCGGTGTGACATTTGGACAAAGCTTTGATTCAGAAGTGTCTTTATTATTATTTTATGGAAATAACGGAGGTAAACATTGCATACCGTCATTCAGTTTACTAATAAAGCCGATGGCTGACATCCTGACATGCAAAGGATTGTGGGAGGCCGTATATCTCCCAGCAGCAGCTGAGAACGTCCCTTCGCTAAATCCACCATGGATGGGAAGCTTCCCCCCCCCCCCCTCCTTACTCTGCCAGCACCGTTCAGACAGCAGGGATCTCAGTGGCCGCTGACGATCTTCTTGTTTCAGACGTGGCCTCTGAGTCCTTCTTTGTCTCTAGAACTGATAGAACTTGTGCGGAAATTCTTCCACGTGGGAAGAAGCTTTTAAAAGGGTTTTTTGATTTTTGGGGGTCTCACCCACGCAGTTCGATGACTTAGAAGATTCATTAAAGATGGTAACAGAGAGCGTTTGTATTCAGGTTTTAAGGAACAGCATCACATGTTTGATATCCTGTTATGTTATGATATTTGCCCACAGTAGTGAAAATAAAATGTTCATAGAAAGTTCAGTGGAAGGAAAAACTGCAGCCTTGAAAGGAGTGTTGAACAAAATCAAAGATTATGTGGAAGCTGCATCAAGAGCTACAAGCGCCGCTCTCCTCGGGAGGAGATGTCATCTGAACAAAAAGAAGAGAACAACTGGACTTTCAAACAGGTCTGCGAGTCTGGAGGAAGGATGGAGACGACCTGAACCCAGTGGGAAGCACAGATGGATCAAAGTCCTTCACTCCTGTTATCTGTTTTAGGACACAGAACTTTTCTGCTCTGACTTTAAATAAAAAGATGTTATATCTACAACCGTTCTATTGGCTGCTTGTTGCTGTCATTGATCCCTGATTCTTATTAAAACCAGAGTTTAGTGCAGATTTGGACTGAAAAGCAACAAACAGGTCATTTAAATTTCAAATGTAAAAAGTTCAGTAAGTTTCAGTTTTATTTGGTATCAGATTGAAGTTTTCAAACTGTGTAACAATCCTGCTGGAGCCACAATAAACCTGTTTCATGTCAATCATTCCAGCTTTAATCCAGTTGCTCCAACAACAATGACGAAGGTTCTGAAGAGGATTTTATGTTTGGAGGCAGAAAAGGTAAACAAAGCGTCTGAATCGGGAGTTTTCTTCCCTGCCTGCATGATTTCATGTCCTTCTGATTTCCAGCAGAGGTTGTTTGTCCCTGATAAAGCAGAGCTGGAGATGCTTTGTTCCGGATCCTCTGGGGACATCCGTAGTGCCATCAATAGTCTCCAGTTTTCCTGTCTCCCAGGTAAGGACCTTATTTCACACTAAGTTAAAACTTATGGTGAAAATTCATTTTTTGGTTTTGGTCAAGTGAACTTTATAGTTTTCTGAACGTTTGTCAGAAAAAACAAAGAGTTCTTTGAGGAAACCGGCAGCAGCGTCCACAGAAAGAAACGTTTCCCTTTCAAAACGACGGGCGAAGCGAGCAAAGCCGGCGAAGGAGCAGGAAGAGCAGCTGGCTGTTGGTGGGAGAGACGTTTCGCTGTTCCTGTTCAGGGCGCTGGGGAAGATTCTGCACTGCAAGCGTGAGTACAAGCTATGGCACCTGGTTTCTGCTTTACCTGTTGAAGTTAATAATGTTAGATCCTTATTCAACCTCCATTTTTAGTTACTTGCTTCCTGCCCCTTTTCACTGCTATATTTGACCTTTTTTTATGTGAAAAAGCGGTTCTCTTGTTCTCTGTGGTAGATGCTGTGGTCTTCATACCGTTTTTCTTTCTTTCTTGATAAACGCCCAGTTTAACGGGTAACATTTAAAAACTTGTTCTGTACACTGAGCTTCATGGGTTCTGGTGGAACAAAGCGCCACAGCTCGACACAATCCTGCCTTCCAGCCCAAAAAGGTCCAATCAAATGTCTGTTTATGTGTGAAAGCAGCTGATTAGTTGATCTGATGACTTGATCAACAGGTGGAAAGCATGAAGATGAAGGCGAAGCTGCCTCTGAACCCGGCTTACCAGTTCACCTTTTGCACCATCGTAGAGAAGTATTGCTCGTCCAACCTGAGGTGAAGTTTTCTCCCATTTAGTCAATTTAACAACATTCTGATGTTCTTCTGTTGGAAATTTCACAAAGTTCTTCATTTTTTGTTCAGTTGGTTGTGGAGCGTTCGCAGACGTCTGCAGAGTTTTTCAACCTTTGCCTTCATCAGAATTACCTGGACTTCTTCTCTGAGATGGCAGCTGTAGACAGAGCCTCCGATTATCTGTCTGATGCAGATCTTCTCACAGGAAACTGGCCGGTTAGTCCGTCAGTAGATTATATTACACTATACCAATCATTTTATAGAACTAAACAGAAGAAGCAGGTTGACGGAGAAGAGATTTAGTGATGGGAAGTTAGCTGGTCACAAACCAGAGCGGATAGAAATCCAACATTAATTAACAGTAACTTTTCCTTCAGCTTCTTGATTTGACAGATTTGATGTTGGATCTCTGGATTTTTAACACTTTGAATAAATTCACTGAACAGAAACTACTCTCCTTTCTATCTTCATTTATTTTTTTTAAATAGAGGGGAGTAGTGGATTATATTATGTGTGTCTGAGGAGTCTCTGTAGGCTGTAACGTCTCTTCAGCCCAGCCTGTTTTCTAGTTGAGCATCAAGATGTTCTCAGTTCTCCTTATTGGCTCCAGTGAGGATGATTCTTTGAAATGTTTTCCTGTTTCAGTTGAATCTTGGACTTGCTCCTTTGCTGTGTTCATGTTCATAAGGTTATTTCTGTAGGTTCTGTGCGGGTCCAAGCTCAGCATCACGCTCCGCTGTTCCGAGTCCAACAGTGAACTTGATGTTTTATCTTCTGCACTGATCGTGGATCAATCTGCTGATTATTTCTTTCAGACCTCAGGCTCCTGTTGAATCTGCAGAACCTCTTTAAACCTAAACCAGCACATGACACGGTTCTGGAAATGTTTAAACCCTACCAGTTTGCTCCAGAACCTAAAGAAGCCCACCAGAAAAGTTTCCAAGCTTCTCTTTGGTCTAATAACAGTCGAATCAAATCCTAAACTTTCAGTCCAAAGATGCATTTTGGTCAAATTAAAAATGACCTTAAAATTAAAAATCTCAGAGTTATGAAGAGTTCATGGCTGAACAGTAAAACACTGTTGTCTTTGCTAAATTAAAACTAACTCTACAAGTACAATGTTGTCATATTTATCAAAGTAAGCCATTAGTTTTTACGTAGATGAGATGATATCAGCTGCTAGTTTTGGAGAACAGAGCTGATCTAGATGAGGCGGCTCTGTGTTTTAATGAGACCTTCATGAGTTTCTAGACCAAGGCCAGTTTTACTGCTACATACTTTGAAGTAGATTTTCTTTGTCTCTATTCTTTATATCTAGGCATGTTTAATTTCAGTTTGTTGATGGATTACCTTCTAAGGTTTGTATGAAAATAAAACCATGAAATAAATGTAATTTAAATGTAATCTTTGCAAACTCCTGATCGGATAAATACCAATGCGACCGCTTCACTTTATCTCTGTTTAAAACAACATTCATTGTCAGGATGGGATTTATTTATCACTGAAACATAGAAGTTGTGATTTTACATAACAATTATAGTTAATTGTTTTAGCTGTTAAATAATTTAATGCTTATTATCAAAGATTCTTTAAAGGTATTTTTAAAAACCCATAAGGACCCAAAATGTGTTTGATTTCATTCATTTTAATGTTCTAAAATGTATGCATGTCAAAACACTAAATGCATATTTAATAATGTTTTTCCAAACTTGAATCACTTTTTTCTCTCAAAAGTTTCCTCTCCTCACAAAAGAGAAGCAATACTCTTCTCCAGTCAAAGTAAAAAGTACAGTAAAGTCCAAAAAAAGCAAAAAGTACATTTCTTTTTTGAAGTTACACAAGTAAATGTAGCTAAATAAATGTAGATAGCTACTACCCACCTCTGGAAAAGGTTGATTTCCTAAATGACTGTGAATCAAAGACGTGTTTAGAAACTTCTGGTTTATGTCTCTCGGGTCTCTTACATTTTCTCCTTGATATCGAGGCTCTTTCTCCAGCAAAGCTGCAACGTTCTAAGGCTCCTGTTTCTCTCATGTTTTTAGATCCGTCACATTATGGAGGATTATGGATCGTCGGTGGCAACCAGGGGGTTAATTCACTCCAACTTGAATCAGCTTCCTGTTGGCTTCAGACCGCTGCACAAACCCAGCTGGTGTCTGATCAGCAAACAGGTACAACATTAATAAAACTTCTCCCTTGAGTTGTTTACAGTAAAAAATGCAAACAATTATATCTGTTGTTCAATAATGAAAACCTTTGTAGGATAGTGGGGGATTCCTAAACTCGTAACCAGTTAACAGGAGGCTCCGAAGTTAGATCGTTTTTTATGTCCGTCTCTATGAGGACGAATAAATCATTGTTTGTTTGAAGTTAAAAGTGCAGGTTTGGTCGTTGTTAGACCTTATGTTTCACATCTCAGGTTATTTGACTGAAAATGATTCACCAGTATGGATTTATTGAAAGTTCCTGAATATATTTCTTCTTCCAGCATCATAATAAGTGCCAGGCCGCCCAGTCTTTGTTCAGGAGCTTCGGTCTCACACCGGTCACCTTACAAACTCAGCTGCTGCCGTTTCTGGTCAAACTCTCGCACCCTGCAAGCAGCCAAGGTATCACATGATGCTTATTGTCGTGCACATGCAACGAAATACTAAATATCACATTTAAGATTCCCTGAAATTAACAACTCCTGACTGTAAGATCAAAAACTATACAATGTTAAAAACAGTTTAAATGTAAAATGTGCTTCATTCTTGTCTGCATCTTAGCTTTTTACTGTCCTTGATAAAAGTGTTCCTGGATGAAGATGATGATTATTTTTCAGGGTTTGAGGCATAAATTAGGAACCATAAAAAAATGTTTCTGCTCATTAGTTGTAGTTGAGGTAACCTGCTAATTTCTGTCTCAGCACAGACGTCGTTTCTCCAGGAAGTGGGTCAGATGTTACTGAAGAGAGGCTCTGGCAGGTAAAGGTTTGATGATTCTGTGATCTTCTACACACCCTTAGTGACACACATCTAAATGCATGAAGTAAAAAAAAAAGAGATGCTTTACACTGTGAAAAACCTGAATTTAATATCAGTGGATCTACACTTAATTTGAGCAGGTAAATACGATTATGTGGAACAAGAAAGGATGGATTTTGCTCAAATTTACAGAAGGGCTGTATTATAACCATTGACAAATGATTAACTTTTGATGATGATCTGGTTAACGGGGGGGGTTCAACATGCCCCACATCAACTAAGACTCTCTCCTCCTCCACTCTGTTCACAAATTCATGAAAGTTTGAGCAAAATCTGTCCATAACTTCTTCTGTAAAGTTGCTAACGAACAAACAGACG
Source organism: Jordanella pulchra (assembly GCA_034780135.1). NCBI lineage: Eukaryota > Metazoa > Chordata > Actinopteri > Cyprinodontiformes > Cyprinodontidae > Jordanella > Jordanella pulchra. The sequence continues at coordinate 5,903 of JAUZNJ010037091.1, forward strand.
AACAAACGTGCTGCTTGGCGGAGGTCTGCGCTCTCCAAGTGCTTTTCTAGTTCTCTAAGGTATGAAATATTCGAACGTTCAAAGGATGAACGGAATTATTCGGACAAATCAGTGAGAACAAAATATTATGGTTGGTGCTTGGATGAAAGATTCAAATGTTGGTAGGTCAGACCTCATAAGGAGGTGAACTAAAGTTTCGTATGCAACTTCGGTTCTATTAATCCTGGATGACCGGCTGAGGGCGGTGCTGAAAGCTGCGGATGTGCAATTTGAGTAATTATACCAACAGTCACAACTTTGACACATAACTGTCTTTCTACTTCATCCGCACTGACCGCCAGAGGGCTTACAGTAGTAGTGGCAGAGATATATAACTCCAGGGCTCGTACAGGGCAGACCTCAGACCCCTCCTCTGTCGTACCAGACTCTGGTTGAAACCAGGCAAACTTCAATGGTTGGTTACAATGCAACTGGGACAACACCTTTGACATAAACCTAGTTGGTCCCATCGGAGACATGAGGGACTAACGTAAAGGGAATGTAGCTCACCAACTCTCTTAGTCAATGGCCAACAAAAAGGTGGTTTTAAAAGAGAGCCACTTGAAGTCCGCTTGCACCAAGGGCTCGAAAGGGAAACGGCATAAAGCGTCAAGAACCAAAGGTATATCCTAATCAGGCACTCAAGGAGCGAGCAGCGGGGCAACCTACGAGCATCGCACAAAAAAGAGACCAGACCATGGTCCCCCACAGGACGGCCATCAACAGATTCATGATAACATGAGATTGCTGCCGCATACACCTTAAGGGTTGAAGGAGAATAACCCTTATTTAGTTGTGACTGGAGAAACTACAGAACTGGTCCTCATCGCGGGCAAAGCAGCACTGAGAAAATGGACGCCATATATTGATGTATTGCCCTCGATCGAAATGTGTTGTAGCACTCATTATGGTGCAGCTGACAGAGTCTGAACAGTCAATGGCCTCCCAGAGGCCATACCCACAGCCATAATAGAGCTACCAGCAGCAGCTCATGGCCCCCTCCAAACCTGTAGAGTAGGCCAAGTCAAAGAGAGGGGGGGGGAAGCATACAGGAGGACCTGAGGCTAGGGATGAGCTAGCGTTTCTTGGTCCAGTGCACCTACAGGGAATGCCACAGAGGGCAAGGAACTGATCCTTCCGTGGCAAACAGATCCACCTCTGCCTGACCAGAGCTGTCCTAAATCATGCACACTACATTTGGGTGAAGGGATCACTCTCCTGGAGCAGCAGCCTGGTGAGAGAGAGAGTCTGCGACCTGATTGTGCACCCTGGATAAAAACATTACCTGTAAGGTGGACAGTCGAAGAGACGCTTATTTCAGGAGATACCTTGACACCTTCAAATGCCGTGCTGATCGGGTGCCTTCCTGATGGTTGATGTGGTAAATCATAAAGGTGCTGTCTGCCTGAACCAGGACATGCTTCCCCTCTAGGTAGGGCAGAAAGCACCCTAGGGCCATGTGCACAGCACAGTGTTGCCATGCAGCGTCTCACTCTGTGCGACTGGCATCTGTGATAACTACCTCCCTGTGACTCACCACTATTCCCATTGGGACGCCCTTGGACAACTAAGTTCAGACTTGCCAAGGGGCCAGGGCATGAACGCATGTCCATGTCACTGCGACCCTGAGATGCCTATTTGCAGGATGGAAGACAAAAGCCGTTGAGCCACCTTTGAAAAGGACACCGAAAGAGCGAACCCAAGGGCATGACACTAGTGACAGAAGTCAGTTTGCCTTGCATTGCAGGAAAGTGACATAAGGAAACCGCCTTTCCAATCTGATTCAACTGACCAGCTCGACTATGTTGTCCTCTGTGAACGACAGGCGAGCCATCATGGTTGTCAAGTCCAACTGCCTCCCGAGAAAAACGTATTTCTGAGATTGAACAAGGCAGCTCTTTGCCTAGTTAAGCTTGAGACCCAACCGTGACACTTGGGCAAGAAGGCGGCGCCTATCCCGAGAGGCCCTTGCCTGAGAGGGGAGAAGACTACCACACCAGTCGTTACCAAAAACCAGCAACTAAGAGTAATAAAAAGCTGGGAGCTGGGAGAGGGGACGCGAACATTGCCTTCACCAACAAACAGCGTACATACCTTGCAAGTCCAGTACAGAGCGTCAAGCAACAGGGAGCCGAGGAACGTATGGTACGAAAAAGCTCAAAAGCTTCTGCCATACAAGGCGAACCGCAGAAGTAAGGAACAGAGCCCTGGATGACGCCAGCATACATAGCTTCTAAGTGGTCACCTGGGGTGTCACAGGTGTGACTCTGTTGGTATAATTACTTGAACTGCGCTTGTGCGAAGGGAACGTTCAGTGCTTTCAGCACCGCCCTCTGGTGGTCAGTAGGGATGAAATAGAACTTAAATTCTCAGTGGTTCCAGACTGCAGTGCACTTTTCTTCTTGTCTTTGTTTATAGATTAACATTGGAGAATTTAAGAGACAGAGAAATGGGCCAGGAGCTCGAGGAAGAGGATGAAGAGGAAGCTGAGATGGAGAAAGGTCTACAAGCCAGTCAGTCCCAGCTTCCCACAAACCAGGATCTAATGGAGGAAGAGGATCAGATCATTGAGGAATATGACAGTGACTGATTCAAACGCTGCCAGCATTTATTCCTTCAATCATTCATTCATGTAAATTAAGTTTAACAAAATGTTTGAGGTTTCAAACAGGAATTTCAAAATCAAACTGGCAAAAAGTCTGTGATTTTAACCACATGTTGAAATCTGACAAAGTAAAGCACTAAAGATTAGGCTGTGATGTCATTAAGGAAAACAATTTAAAGATGGAAGGAACATCTTGGTGTTACAGGTAGATCCACCTTATGGTTAATTTATCTAAGACTTTGATTTGGAAATTACCTTCTGACATCCTAAGGATGTTATCGAGTCCCTGTTGTCTTTGAGATACAACTTTTCAAAAACAACCCTTCAAAATAATCCAAACTATTTCACTCTTTTTTTTTTTTTTATAAACACCTTAATTTTTAACATTCAGTTTTGTTTTATTGTTGAACTGGTTACATCCACAAACGTATGTTTTCCATCAACACCTGCTGATGTTTAACCGACTTCATCTGATCACCTGCTGCTTCTGACCAGCAGGGATGTAAATAAACTGTTTTCAGGCGTACCTTAAAATCTGGACTTAGTTAGTTATTTATTGCCTGGGGAGATGTTTTTTCTCTCTCTAGAACCTGAAGATTAGATATTTTATTGTCTTGTATTCTGATGTTTCTGTTTGTGAAGAAAACTTACCTTCTGCTTTACGTTTCATTTCTTCTAAAACAAACCCATGGAAATGATGAGCATAAGTAGTAGTGGCAAGTTTGGCATAAAAGACCATTTTACATTTGAAATGTCTTTATAAATGTTGTTCTTGTAGGAAGTAACTGTTTAAACAAGGACCCAAAGGTTTTCATACCATGATATGTGAGCACTATTAAAATCGTTTATTTGAAGTTTTCTGAATTTAGCTTTTGAAGTTTAAAAAGTCATTTCAGGTTTTTTTTTTTTGTTTTTTGTTGCTTTTTTCTCTTGTGTAGAAAGTTCTATATTTTTTGAGTAGTTATTTTTGAGAAATGTTATTTTGGTAATTAGGATCCAAATAAAGATGTGAGAAGCCCAGCTGTGCTTGTTACTGGAAAAAGTAAATGCATTTACTGGTTACTATATTAAAAGATTATGTTACTAAATACGCCAAAAAGTAATGTCACCTTTTAAAGTAACTCTTTAGTTACTTGTTTAAATGAAAATTCTTTAAAATGCAGAAATCCTGACCGTAGTCCCTGAGCACACTGAAAACCAGTTTAACCAATCACAGTTCCTCCTCCGATGTAATCAGCTCCCTCATTGGTCGTCTTGTTAACCAGGTGTGCCTTTTCTAACCAATGAGAGAGTTTAACTGCTCCCAGTGAGCTCTGGGCCCAGAGGGGTCATGGAAAAGGTAAATGAAGCGGGTAAAGCAAAAAGAAAATGCAATTCAAAAAGGATTTGAAAATGGAACAATGAATATTTTATTTAAATCTGTGATTAGGAAAGATATTTCTGTTCAGATTTATGAATTTTGGTTTTTAAATCTCCATTTAGAAATAGGATGTAAAAACGATCCCCCAGACCTCCATCTTACTGTTTTTTTTTGTTTGTTTTTAAAGAAACCTATCCCATGTAAAGGGACTTGCGTGGTTCTAATGGGGAGCTGATAAAAAGACCATTAAAACAATAAACACTTGATCAAAATCACAATATTCTATATTTGATATTGTGAAGAGTTAGAAGTTGTAAATATAAATGTATTTTGATAGACACACACTAAGGTTTATTCTGATCTGGTGTTAGTCCTTTGGTCAAGGCTGAGCCCTGAGCATTGTGCAGACTGGCAGACGTTGACCTGAGAACTGCTGCTCGTGTTTTGTGAAAGCAACCGTGTGGAATCCTCATTCTGTTCCTGATTCAAGTGGAAGTTGTTGCTGAATGCCAAGTCCCTGCTTAAACCTGGAAAAGCCTGTAGCTTTTGTTAGCACATGGTGCTCTGCGTTGGTCAGGTTTTCTGTTTGGATCGGAGTTGTGAACTGCAGACGTGCAGAAGAGAACGGATCGTCTTTTCAGCACTTGATGGCGAACCCCAGCGAACCCCAGCCCACAGAGTCGAACAAGCTGGTAGCTTGTAGCCCCACTGGTTACAAATACAATGAGCACTGAATGAACAATTCCCCTTTGGCTGACTGGTTGATGTGTATGACTTTCACCCAGGTGTCTTGGGATCAAATGTGACACTTTGTGACACAAACAGCTAAGTTTCCACTCATTAGGCAAGAATCTCCATTTCCAGGCTGTACTGTTTTGTCTGTATAGACTGGAGAATTTTTTCCAGCAGTCCTGATTACCATTCATTAAAAGTCTTGTTAATCCCTATGAATTCACTTCTGTTCAAAAACCGTGGTAAAAAAGAACAGTTGGTTGTTGGATATAAGCTACAAACTATTGCCAGTATATAATTGGCTATTATATGCTGGCAGTTGGCTATAGTTTTATATCAGTTTATGAGGTTAAGAAGTTTTCGACTTTTCAAGGGGATAAATGTCACCATTTGTGTGTGATTAAATTCACAACAGTCATCTTTTGAGGAGACAACAGAGAAACTCTGATTTCAATTAGTGTAACGGATGCATTTATTAGCCTGCTTGACCCTGATCATTTTAATTCAGTTTAAAGTCTTTTCCATATTTTTTTTTAAATGTAGTTGTTCATTTCACTAGCTTCCAGGTGGACTTGAACAAAACTCAGATGAACCAGCTTTCCACCAGCATTTAAATGCAACATGTACACATGAGTCTGGGATCTCACTGAAAGTGTGAAATGCATCTCCAACCTGATTTGTTTGTGACTGTTTTTTTGTCTGAGTTTCATGGGATTCCTGTACATGTAAGAGCTTTTACATGAAGGAATTTTTTTAATGGTCAGATTTGCGTGTATTATTATGTATTCATAGTTTTATTGCATTAGAATGTACATTTAAACACACATTTACAAGTATCTGAAGTTATTTACACAATTATATTAACAAAAAAACACAAATCCAGCAAAGGAATGATGAACTTCAACACCAAAGGGTAGATATGAAAGAACAGGTAATAGATCCAATGATTTTAAAATTTAA
>JAUZNJ010037092.1:0-11598 GCA_034780135.1 Jordanella pulchra
AAAGGGAGTTTTTCCTCTCCACTGTTGCTACATGCTTGCTTAGTGTGAGGGATTGCTGTCGAGTCAATGATTAAATGCAATCAGCTGGTTTTCCTTAGATAGAAAACTTTTAACTAATCTGTCTTTGTGAAGAACCTTGAGATGACATGTGTTGTGATTTGGTGCTATAGAAATAAACTGAATTGAATTGAAACTATACCAGAATAAGGACGAGGGATTGGATTTGTTCATCTAAAAATGATGTGAAGCCATTTTTATTAAAATGTAAATAAAAAGATTAAAAATATTTTCAAAACTGAGACTGAGATAAGAAATGATCTAATTTTCTAACCAATGCTCTGAAGACAAAATAAATACTGTGGAGTGAAATCTACCAGAGGTATAAACAACACTGGGTTTAACTGTAGCAGCTGTTCCACTGACTGTAAGTTAGCATCACGAAGCTAATGAGAACAGAAACGGGTCACAGCCTGAGGACAGTCCTGCTCTGAACGCGGCCATATTCTTGGACACGGCCCCACAGAGTTCAGCCCACAACTTTAAACATCAAAATAAATTCACTTTAGCTTATTTAGAAAACACTTAATGTGAAGCAACAAACATGTCCAGTTCAGATCAAATCATAATTAACCCGCTTTAGCACAAATGAAACCACTAATAAAAGACGTAACAGTTAGCATGCTGCCTTAGCTACCCTCTGTCTGCTGATGTTATGACACTAACAAAAGCATAGTTAGCATGCTAACAGAGTAACTGCAGTAAAAATGAATAAACAAAAGGTATCAAAGTAAGCATGCTAATGCTACGTTAACAAAGAATATGAATGCTAACTAGATAATTAATTCAAATGATGCATCAGGAAGTTGGCAAACAAAAAACACACCAACAAAAACAATGGACTGTCTATTTTTTTGATTTACAAAGACTAACAAACTTAACATGCAATTATGAAGCTAATGATAACATTTTAAAAAATGTTAACCCTTAATATGCTAATGTTAGCATAAAGAGTACCAAAGAAAACAGCTAGCACATTATCATGGTCATGTTGGAAGGACAGTATCCCAGGTAACACAGCTTAGCTAGCATGCTAACTTTTATCACACCGATAGGCGCACATCCAGCGTGCTAACATTCAAGCCTCGATTCAGAGGAGACCTCAGAGCTTCCTCCATCATCCACCATTGGAGGACCGTTCTGGTGACATCCAGAGGTTCTGAAGCTGCACAGCAGGTGCCATGATTGCTGTACTTCCTGATGAGGGCCTTCAGTAAACAACAAGCAAACCAGATGTTCATAAACTCTCCATTTATGTTTTCTATCCGATTCTGCAGACTGTTCACATCCACAGTCAGAGCTACTAACAAGCCACGCTGTGGATCCGGATGAGTTCACCTCCTGTCAGACGATCATCTCCTCCATCTCTCTGCAGACAGCCGTCACAGGAGCAGGACACGCGATACCTCCACCCCAGCTCGACCTGACTGCTCACATGACCGTCGGCTCGGAGCAAATCAATGAAACCTTCTTCCAAATCCTTCATCAAACAGACATTCCTCCTCCTCCTCCCTGCTGGGAATGTTACAGTAGAGCTGGCTGGCAGTGAGCCGACACACAGCCTGCATCATCGCCACTCCAGGATGGTGGATTAGTGTCGAGTTTCAGATGCAGGAGGGAAACTCTTCCCACAGACTGGAACCGTTGGGTCGGCCAGGCTTGGGTCCGATGTCAGAGGTCAACCAGAGAGGGAAGACGGGCTGCAAGTTTCAACGCCGGTTCTGGAAAACCTGGAGTCTGTCTGTACATGATGATTTATGCTGTGTTTGCAGTCTGCAGAGCGTGGCCAGCAAACAATGAGCTGGTTTACAGAGACCGTCTGTTCTGGCTGGAAACGGCACTGAGGTGTGGAAAAACAGAGCTGCAAGAACATGTTCAGCTGACATGCAGCAAGAAACGAGCCACTGTTTGTCAGGGAGGTCCAGGTTAACAAGCTGGTGATGGTAAAGAAAGCTACAACCAACCTCATTAGGAGGGGCTAAGATGCATGATGGGAATCATGGTTCCTGATAGGACGACCCGCTGAAGGTTTTAACTGGATGAAATGATCAAACATGTTCCTCAGTGATTGTAGGAGGACCAGAGATGGCTTCATCCTTTGGGATAAAGCCAGAGGGTCTGAGAGGCCAAGAAGAAGACAAATACCTCCAGCGTATATTTAAAGCTCAGCCAGGGAGCGCTCCATATGTCCACACCTCAAAACTAAACTGGCTTCTACAATAAACTGGGATCCAGTCTAATGAGGCAAGAACTACTGTTAGCAGACCACTGGAGAGACCAGAAACTCTTCAGACCAAAAAACACCCAGTTTGTTGGACGGACAGATGATTTAAATGAACGCCTCAGAAACGTTAGTCTGCTTTCTATAGAAATGATAAAAATCACATCAAACTAAACGTCGATTGTTGACAGAAAAACAACCAGAATCTGTTGATTTAAGATCAGGAGGAAAAGTTCATCCTACAGGAGAGCCTGAAGAACGTTTCTAGGGTTAAAATATCCAACAATTAAGACACTTTCTAGAGAAGTTGGACGGATAACGGTTGAAACCTTCCTGTAAAAGCAGAGCAGCTGGTTCTGTAAGGATAGAGTCGATCTCTGGATGGAAACAATCACTACAGTTTCATCTGCATATAGTTTGATATTCAATGTTCCTTTAAATTTCTATGTCTCAGAGAGAATATTAACAGAATCAGAGGTTCAGAACCAGCCTGGTTCTGTGATCACGACCCGAGGATGTTTGTTTGTGTTTGCAGCAGCGTGTTCAGAGGCGGGGAGAGCCATCAGCTGTGAGCTATTCTGAAAACTAGTCCTTCCTCCTCTGAGAAAAACTGACACAGAAGTAAAGAAGCATTGCTGCCCTACCAGACTCTGGTTCTGGCTCATCTCTCAGAACCCGGCTGATCCTGCGGGTCAGTGTGCTGATAAAGCTGCTGACGGACGGAGCCCTCGGCTCTGCGGAGGATCCGGTTTTCCTGACCGGGGATTTCTCCGCGTCGCCAGCGGCTCCTGGTTCCGACATGGACCGGAAGAAGGGGATGATCCTCCGCAGCGATCCCTGCTTGTGATCCTGGGTCTCATTCTGTTTCCTCGATCGCGGCAGAGTGCTGGTCTTTAGCAGTCCAAACAGGTTAGGCCTCTCCAGGTTCTGGTTTTCTGGACCTCCCCACTGGTATCGGTCCAGTGGCTGCTCAGAACCTGGCTGAGACTCAAACACCTTCAAGGTTTTCCTGTAATGGTGCCAGCGGTAAGAACCAGGATGAACGGGGCCCTCGAGGCCCTCAGGGGGGGATCCACTTCCACTCATGGTCCAGAACGGAAGGGCTCGGTTCAGGAGGCAGAGAGTCCGCTGGTTCCGCACCCGGGTTCCAGCAGGGTCATCACCAGAACCCGACTGCCTGGTTCTGATGAATAAAACTCGACAAGGCCGAGTCGTCAGGTCGTCGTCATGCTGCTGCTTGTGAACGGGCTCAGAGCGAATGTCTTCCTGGGAGGAAGTCGGTGTCGGAAGCAGTCAGAGCTTTAGCCAATCAGACGGCAGCAAACAGCCAACCAGCAGACTGTGGTTTCCTGTCTGAAGTGAAACTGGTTCAAGGCTCGTAACCCTCAACTGTTTCCAAACAGAGCGCACAATCACACCTGGAAACCAGCTCTGAGCGCCGGTCCGTCCACCGTTCAGGGTCCAAAGGTCAACCTGGGATCCGGTTCCGGGCCAAAGACCCGGAGCCAAGAGTCACCAGGATTCCAACAGAAAACCAAAACATCGCGTGGGGGGGGACCTGACAGATCTGACAACCTTTGACCTCTTTATTTCCGTTCATTGATCTCAGGAGATCTTGTCTTTATTTTATGACATGAAACTGGCTTTAAAACTCAAAGCCATTAAAATCAAGGTTCCATCTCCACCTAAACCCCACCTGGTAGCTGATGGAACCAGAGGCGGCTGCAGGTCCTCAGTCCCACAGAACTCTTTGACCCGTGAACTAAAGCTCCAATCCCACCTCACCTTTCCAGCCTCTTCCAGGTCCTCCTCCAGAATCGTTTCATGTGAGATCAGTTCAGAGGCACCAGGTCTGGAGAAAACCCAAATCCCATCCCTCTAGTTCCCAGTCCCGGGGGGGGGGTTCTTTTGGTCCTCCTCCATCTGCAACCTGAGCAGATGGAGGAGCAGTTGTCTAGTTGGCATCAAACCACCATCTGATCCACCTCATCAGGATGTTCACCTTTGATTTTACACTGAACCAGAACCTGCAGCTTTCAGGAGGATTCAGACGAAACCAGAACCTGTAGAAACCGGCGGGATTTACATCAGCAGGGAGGGAACTTCTCATGTGGCTGTGATGGACGGTAGGAGGTCTGGGCTGTAAAAAGCTCTCTGCTCACTGACCCACATTCAGAGTTTATTGGATAACGGAGCGGCTGGTGTCCTGGACGACACTTCTGCATGTAGGTCACAGCTAAGACCCAGTCAGGATAATCCAAAGAATCCCGAGCAGAGCCAAGCTCTCCAGGCGGTGCCGACGAAGAGTTCGGGAGTGAAGAAGACGAAGACGCCTCGGTTCAAACATCGGGGGAAACGGGAATTCTTCAGCTGATAAATGATTCATTCAGCAGAGGAGACACCTTCATCTGCCATCATTTATTCATGCTTCACTCACACAGACGTGTCTGCAGCTGAACAGAACCCAAACATGTTCTGCTAAGACCGGACCGTCCTCCATGGACATTCTATCCGAGCCGGTCTTTAAAACGTGTCCACAGAGACCAGAAAGCTGACAGAAATCATTCCCACCTCTCAGATCGTTTCACACCTGCAGCCTCACCTGAGGCTCGGCTCCACGTTTCCAACCTGCTGCTCTGCAGCTTCACAGACCAAAACAACAAACCAGGCCCACAAAGATCCAATTAAACCCATCAGAACCTGAAGGGAACTAATCTGACATCAGAACATTAATAGTATTGTTTACTTACACTGCTGAGCCAAGATGGCTGCCAGTTTCTGTTCTTCCAACAGACCCGAACGCAGCAGCGGCTGCAATAACATCTGAGATAATGATGGAGAACATCTCCTCACAGGAAGCCTCTCAGATCTGTAGGATCTGTAGGATCTGTAGGATCCGGACTAATCGATCAGACTTAGACTCTAAAACAGGAAATCTGCTCAGAAATGAGACAGAATAGAAAACATTTCCCATTTATCTGTAAACATGCCTCTTCCAGAACTCCTCCAGTGCTATTTTAGGGTGACTTGGTTCTGATTCAGTGAAACATCTTCTATAAAAGACGATCCCTCTGATTATTGATCCATTCATCGGATTAAATCCCACTTTCTTAATGTGGGCTAATGTGGCTGAGGGACAACAACATCCCTGGAAACACTGCCCCTCCCCCACATGCTGCTGCTCGCTGCCAGTCAGCTGGCTGAAGGAAGCTGCCTTATCTCAGTTCGGGTTGCTGAACCAATCAGATCAGGGCTGACCTTTAACACCTGGACTGGGCTTTAATAACACAACAGTCAGTAAGATGAGCCTTCAGGTGACACGTGCTGAGTGGTTCTGGTCCGTGCGATCCGTTCAGACCTGCCTGCAGCAGAACCTGGACGGGTGACGTCTCTCCAAACGTTCCCACAGACGTCATCATCTCTGCTGGTTTCACCGTTTCCTTTTTAAAGCCAGAAGGTCTCAAAGCAAAACAGGATGAGACAGAATTGGAGGGGGAGGAGTCGGGTCGCTTCCTGGAAACAAAGTAAAAATACCAGCGAGTCCGACAGAACCACCCCCCCCCCCCACCAGCAGCAGCAACTTCTGTTTTCACTGCTAACAGAGAACAGACACAAACTTCATGGGAACTGCAGCGACTTCATCCACTGCTGAAAACAGAGATCCTGTTTGTCCAACAGGTTCTGGTTCCTGTTCTGACTGATCCGATACAATCCCCCCCCTCCAAGAGCCACTGGTTGCATCACCATGCAGATACGCACAGCAGCCCGGCTCCGACCTACAACTGGAATCTCATTCACTTCCTGGCCGGCGGCCCGGAGCAGAACATTCCAGGCCGAATAAATCACCGGGTCCAACAGCCGGGCTGAGACCTGGAGGTGCTATTGGGTGGACCCATCAGAACCCCATAGAGAGGACTAACGTAGAACCTGACCGGAAGCAGACATTATTCAAGCATTCCTCATTCAAACAGGAAAACTGAGATTCTCAGTCCTGAAAGCTGGAAATTCTGATTCCTGCTGAGATTTTCCCTCCAGAATAAACAGTTTATTCCTTCAGTTCTGGAGAATTTACAGGTTCTGGAGAACCCAGGGGTTTTCTTTCCCAGAAATCAGAGCAGGTCCTACAGGACACATAAGGTTCTAGAAAATAAAACTAATCTGTAGATTGGAAAAAGGTTCTAGCAAGTACATCGTGATGCCTCCTTATATACAGCAAACCCAGAAAGGACCCGGTAGAAGGGACCCGGTAGGAAGGACCCTGACAAAAGAACCGGTAGAAAGGACCCGGTAGAAGGGACCCGGTAGGAAGGACCCGGTAGGAAGGACACGGTACAAGGGACCTGGTAGAAGGGACCCGGTAGAAGGGACCCGGTAGAAGGGACCCGGTAGAAGGGACCCGGAAGAAGGGACCCTGACAAAAGAACCGGTAGAAAGGACCCAGTAGAAAGGACCCGGAAGAAGGGATCCGGTAGAAGAACCCCGGAAGAAAGGACCCAGAAGAAAGGACATGGTAGAAGGGATCCGGTAGAAGGGACCCAGTAGAAAGGACCCGGAAGAAGGGACCCGGTAGAAGGGATCCGGAAGAAGGGACCCGGAAGAAAGGACCCGGTAGAAGGGATTCGGTAGAAGGGACCCCGCAGAAAGGACCCGGTAGGAAGGACACAGTAGAAGGGACACAGTAGAAGGGACATGGTAGAAGGGACCCGGTAGAAAGGACCCTGACAAAAGAACCGGTACAAAGGACCCGGAAGAAAGGACCCGGTAGAAGGGACCCTGACAAAAGAACCGGTAGAAAGGACCCGGTAGAAGGGACCCTGAAGAAGGGACACGGTCGAAGGGACACGGTCGAAGGGATCCTGACAAAAGAACCGGTACAAAGGACCCGGTAGAAAGGACCCGGTAGAAGGGACCCGGAAGAAGGGACCCGGTAGAAGGGACCCGGTAGAAGGGACCCGGTAGAAAGGACCCGGTAGAAGGGACCCGGTAGAAGGGACCCGGTAGAAGGGACCCTGAAAAAGGGACCCGGTAGAAGGGACGTGGTAGAAGGGACCCGGTAGAAGGGACCCTGAAGAAGGGACCCGGTAGAAGGGACCCTGAAGAAGGGACGCGGTAGAAGGGACCCGGAAGAAAGGACCCTGACGGGTGTGCAGGTGGCGCAGTGGTTAGTGCGCACGACCCATGTATGGAGGTCTTAGTCCTCGACGCGGGCGACCCGGGTTCGATTCCGGCTTGTGGTCCTTTCCCGCATGTCTCCCCCCCCCCATACCCCCTTTCCTGTCAGCCTACTGTCAGAAAAACGAGCCACTAGTGCCGTAAAAAGCTCAAAGAAGGGACCCGGTAGGCTGAGAAATACCTGTAAGTTCTGGGAAGTCTGCCTCACCTTACAGTCACTTCCTGTTTTGCTGCTGATGTCATAGATTAGGTCACCGGTCTCTCAGCTTGTTCTCCTCCAGTTGGGACCGGTTCTGGTCCTGGTTCTGGATCGGATCAGCAGCACAGGGTGGAGGCAGAGCTCCTCCATCAAGTGTCACCTCCTACACTTTACTTCCTGCTGGACACTAAAAATAACCGCCAGCTGGAGCCGGGCCTCAGGAGCCAGAACTCCTGATGGAACCAGATCCGACAGGACCGGCCAGGAAAGTCCTCAACCTCTAAACCGAACCCATCGGTCCATCCGTGACAGAACCACGACCCAAACCCAGACTGAGACAACCCACAGTTCAGGGTTAGAAAGGAGGAAGCTGAGAGAAGAACCTGAAGAGGAACCAGCAGGTCCGGTTCCCTCTGCAGGACATTTACAGCCTCAGAGTAATCAGATTACTTCCTGCTGGCTGCCCTGCCTGGAAGGAAACCGGAACAAACCGAGGTCTGGTTCTGGTTCTACCAGAACTTACTGGGCTCCTTTGGACCCAGAGGAATATCTCTGGTTCTGATGAATGAAGTTCTGCTGGGCTTCATTAGGATACCTGATGTTCCTGTTGACCCATTCAGGACCCAAACAGATCTGATCAGAACCAACAGTTGGACTGAAACCGGAACCAGGAGGCATTCAGGTTAGGGTCTAGTCGGAGGTTCTGGATGGTTCTGAAGATAATCCATGGTTCTGACCCGCCTGTAGATCGTCTCTGTGTGAAGATGTGAAGACTGTCGGATGTTCCCACAGTCCCTGAATGCGGCGTGCCTCTAATCCAGTTCTGACCCGTTTACAGGGGCAAGGAAAACCACAGGAACCGGTTTGGTCCATCTAGAACGGGACCATTAAAGGTCCGGTTCTAATGGAGACCCAAAAATCAAGGAGCAGGTTCTGATGGGTTTAAAACAGGGTGTTCTACTGAGATAAAGATCAGTCCCTGAAGGCAGCACGGTACCACTCATCTGGACCAGAAACAGAACCAGAGCCCAGGTTCTGTCCTGAATCTAGGTGGCCTGCTTGTGTTTTTCCACCGAGTCCAGAAATAGAACCCGGTCGGCGCCGTTTGTCTCCCAGCGGACATCCTGCCCCCCCATCTTGACGAACTTCCCACTTCCTTCCTGATGTATTGTCCTTCAGAACCGGACCGGACAAACAGGGTCTCTGAGTCCAAATCTGGCAGAACCTAAAGAATCTGAAAATACAGAACCGCAGAGTTCTGGTCCGTCTTCCTGTCAAACCCGACACTGTAGAACTCAGACAAACCCGAGAAACAAAGAGCAGAACTTTCCTTCAGGGAACAGAGAACGGACCCGGAACCGTTTGGTTCTGGACCTTTTATACGTTAGCAGCTTTCATTTTCATTCTAACATGGAGGGTCCGGTACCAAACCAGAACCAGGAGCCATCCCACAGCTCTGCTCAGGGAAGTGGACCCTGAAGGCAGCAGGCCGGTGTCGGCTCAGCCTGGAGCCTGACAGGTACTGGTACCAGAACCAGAACCCAGCCGGGTGTCATGAGCTGCTGACATTGAACAGAGGGCGAGGAGGACCCACCTGGACAGGTTCTGGTGCTGCCTTCAAGAATCATAGGAGGAAACGCTGCTGCTGCAAACTGACCAGTGATGCATTCAAGGAACGTGGGTAAAATGCCACCAATCTAGTGACCGAGGAAGTTGTGGATCCGGCCGTCCGATCCGACAAGTAGCTGGACAGAGCTCGCAGCGTCAGACAATGGAAGCTCCTGTTTACTACAGGCCATGAATGCATCGCAGCGCCACATGGACCCAGAGTTCTGCAGCCACTGGCGCTGACTCACCTCGCTGTCATACAGACGGGCCTCAGCTGCCTCAAACCCACAGAAGGGAAATCTGAGTCATGGTACCAGAACTTGACCCGTCACTGGGTCTGAGCCCAGTGGCTCTGACCCGGCCGGACCTTCACACAAACGGACCGTGACCCAAAGTTTGAAACAGAACATCAGGGAGACCCCCTCCCATATGAAGGTTGGTTCCTGCCAGGAAACACGATGTTCCGTTCAAACCAGAGATCGGGTCATCAGGTTTAGAACCTTGACTTTTGCAACATTTTCCCATTTTCTAGTGCAACTGGAACCGGGCTTTGAACCAGGCCCGGTTAGAACTTGAACACCTGGATCTAGCAGCTGCTGCCTGCTGCGTTTCTGAAGGAAGGTTCTAGGTTCTGATCCAGGAATGTTCTACCTTAGAACACCTGCTTCTCTCTGCCTTCCTCCCAATGTTTGAAACCGAACAGTTGGTCCAGAACCGGTCCTCACTCAGGGGTGTTTGTTCTGTTTGCCTCTGTGGTGGAGCGCAGACTGGACCTCTACGGTTTTTCTCCACTGGTGAAACATTTGACATCAGAACCGGTCCATGACCTGCTCACCTCGTGTGTTTAGGAGCGTTTGGACACCAGGAAAACCGACGACCTGCCGTGAAACTACAGCAGAGGAACATCTGGTTCTTTGGGTCACTTAACCAGATCTAAATCATACACTTTATAGAACCCTCAGATTTTTGTGTTAGAACTCTAAAGAACTTCAGAACCCGGTTCTACCGCTGACCCAAATAGATCAGCTGCAGAGAGAAAAGTTCTGAAATGTTCTGGTTTCCACAAGCTGAAGCTTCAGAACTGAGCAGAAAGGTACCTGGTAATCAGCTTCAGAACCGCTCACTGAGCCGTAACGAGCTGGATCTGGACCTCGGTGAGCCTGGGGTTCTGTTCATGTCAAGAATCTGGAAGAACTCCCAGAATCCCGAAACTTTACAGAGAAAAGCCAAGCAGTGGTTCTGGGTTTAAGGTGGTATTGTGGACATGGACTGAATGGACAACCTTCAGAACATCGGTTCTGATACGTTTGGTCTCCTTGACCCAGCTTTCTGACCACACCGGTTCCTATAGTTCGGTTCTAATTTTACAGCCTGGTTCCAACCTCCCTGATGTCTGGCTCCTGACCTTACTGGACAGAACTGGACCGCTGACCCTGGGTTTGTTCCGGTACCATCCCGGTGAGTTCCCTTACCGTAAACTCTGAGCCATCCCTGCTGCTGGGACACGGAGTCCCCCAGGATTCGGTCCACCAGTGGGTCCAGGAGGTTCTGTCCGCGCTGGAGGGAGTCCAAGTCTCCTGGCACCGAGTCCGGCTCCATTTCCCACCGAGAAAACTTGCTGTGTTTGGAGGAAAGCCTCTGGAGGAGCGAGTTAAGCCGGGAAGAATGAGTGAAAGTGGAAGAAAGAGTCAGAGGGATCCCGCATGGAGCTCCAGCCGCTCTGCTGCTCCCTGAAGGCCGCTAGCTGCTCGGCCAGCAGCCGGCGGCGCTCCGGCTGTCCGCCCGGTTCAGCCTCATGGTTCCAGGACTGAAAAAAAAACAATAGAAATGGTCCAAACTTCCACCAAAGCTCCGGAAACAAGAAGGCGGAGTCCTCTCCTCTCCTTCCCACCGAATGACCCCCTCAGCCCGGCAGGCGCAGCGGGGAGAGCGGCTGGAAGTCCGGGATTCAGGCGGAGCTCGGAGAGTCTCGTGCGGGTTGGAGGTCTGAGCTGCTGCCGCTGGCTGACCGGGGCCGCGCACCAACGTGCCAGCCCCGCGGGAGCGCGCACGGAGATCCGGGAGGAAGAGGAGGATGATATCCAGGACCTGAGGCCATGTTTCCTGATGAAGGCAGAGGGCTCACCTCACAGAACCTCATCTACGGGTTTATACTCCAACTAATATAATAATGACAACAACAATATTGATAATAATAATTGATCGTTTTAGAATCATCAATAAGATTCAAACCTCCAGAGTCTGGATATTCCATATTTCTCATTGTCATTCATTCATAAACAGTTTTCGGGGATCACATAGATGAAAAGTGTGTGTGTGTGTGTGTGTGTGTGTGTGTGGG
>JAUZNJ010037093.1:0-11597 GCA_034780135.1 Jordanella pulchra
TCAATCACACCTTCCCACCCTAGTGCCCCCACTCACAACACACAGACTCTGCAAAAATAAACAAAAAAAAAAAAAAAACTCTGACCCGCATTCACACATAACACTCACATTCAATAATACCAGGACCAAAGACCCGGCGGCACCGGTGGTTGGTCCCGGGATTATTGAATAATCGAATAAGTAAGCCTAAAACCCAGATGGTGGGGAGGGTGGCGGTGACACCACCACACCAACCCAACTAGTTTCTGCGGCCCCCCACCCAGACCAGACCACCCCCAGCAAAAGCCCAGAATCGATGAGGGAATCGGAATCGTGAAAATCTTATCAATTCCCATCCCTAATTGTATTTGTACTGAATTGTTCTATACAAACCACTTAGTCTGTGGACCTCCTTAAACAGCCCTTCCCAGACCCCCAAAAAAAGTCTAGTTCTGCCACTGACCAAAGTCTCTGTACCTTTCCGATGTGGGATGTCAGCGCAACAGGTCAGCAGTCCTTGAGGACTGTTGGCCGATTTTTTTTTTTTTGTAACAAGGCAGGAGGTCTTCCACATCACTGGGTCAGGCTAAGGGTAAAGAGGTGCTGAAGAATCCTACACAGCTGCTCTGCACAGGCCTTCAGGGACTTGCTGGCTTACTGCTGTTCAGTGTCTCTTGTTGTTTCTTCACTTTACTTCTAAAGACAAACAGGTGAAAGGCAGGAACCAGCACCATCTTCTGATTTGGTTGAGAACAAAAGCATAGAAGCAAAAGGGTCCATGGGAGAAGTGGAAGAGGAAACATTTGAGGTGTGAGATAGAAGCTTTAAATCAA
Source organism: Jordanella pulchra (assembly GCA_034780135.1). NCBI lineage: Eukaryota > Metazoa > Chordata > Actinopteri > Cyprinodontiformes > Cyprinodontidae > Jordanella > Jordanella pulchra. Next base: position 813 of record JAUZNJ010037093.1, read on the forward strand.
AGGAGGGCAGGATGTCCATCTGACTGTGGGCAGGAGAGAAGTAGGCTCAATTTGTTCCTGAAATAAATCTATTAAAGAATGAGTTCAATTCCTTGACTCCGTCTAGACTTTCATCTATCTGATCAACCTTTTGCTTGAAGCCTGTGATCTTTTTCATCCCTGAACACACATCTGCTGGAGATTGGTTTCTGGCTTCTTCCTGTATACCTCCTTCATTAATCTTATCTTGAATTGTTTTTATCATCTTATCTTTGGAGAAATTTGTAGCAGAGATGTGAAATAAATTTAGATATCTACACCTCAAGCTTTGATCGTGTCACATAATCATATACAATATATTTTTTCAGTATGTAAGAGTATGACTCAATTGCAACCTAACCAAGACATGGCAAAAGGCCCATGATATCCCTGAAGGAGCTGCAGAGATTCACATCTTAATTTGGGCATGCTGGAAGCAGAACTGTTGGATGTACAGTTTTTTAAATATGGAAAAGTCAAACGAAAAGCCTGTATTTTTTTTTAAAAAAAGGAAAAAATTCTCTCTAGTATTTGCCACAAGCCCTGAACACACATGGAATAATTTTCATCTGTGGTCACTGAGGCCTGTAAGAAAGAAAAGAAAAAAACAAAACCCAGCAAGATATACACTAGAAAAAATTGCCCATTGTTAAGAGCCTAAGAGGCTTTTTCACAAAACTCGTGAACAAAAGTTTTTCCTTTTATTCATATATAATAATTTTTGGACTTGGGAAGCTTTTAGTTAAAACAAAAAATAAACACAGTATTTTAAACATGCAAATAAAAAGTAACATCAAACTGAGTGAAATTATTTTTAAAGGATGCTGTTCTTTTTTATTTAAAATTTAGGAGCAATTTTTTATTATCCATCCCTGAATTTATGAATTTACCGATCTTCTAATAGCTTGTGAATTACCAGGAGAAATTCAAAGACTTTGATTGACAGCTCTGAAGTCCGTGTTCTGCTTGGCCTCTAGCTACCCAGTGTCTTCTGTTGTTTGAAGAATAAACATAAAAAAATATTTATGGATGTTATTTTGATATTTATGACTTTTTGTTTATTACTAATGTAAAGTATTGGCCAGGCAGGAATTGGCCAGAAAGTATTGGAATCATTGGGTGAATTAATATCTCTATTTGTCCCATTAAGCTTCACAAATAATTTATTTAACAAGAAAGAAGATCATTTCTACTCCACGTGTGAACTTTAACTAACTTGAATTAGCAAATTACTAGTTACTGTACAGAATTTGAAATAATAAAATGTTATTCATTATGTGCCTTCTATCATCTCCCACTTGGTCTATCAGGGTCACGGTTGGGCTGGTGCCTAAATCCGGCAGACTTTGGGCGTAAGGCAGGGTACCCCCAGGACGCCAGTCTGTCGCAGGCCAACACATAGATACACAACCACCTACACACACTCACACCTAAGGACGAGATGCCAATTAACATAACAGTCATGTTTTTGGACTGTGGGAGGAAGCTGGAGTACCCGGAGAGAACCCACACATGCAGGGGGAGAACATGCAAACTCCATGCAGAAAGACCCCAGGCCAGGATCGAATCCGGAACCTTCTAGCTGCAAGGCAACAGCACTAATTTCTTGTAACAGAAGGAGAGGATTTATTTGAAAATCCAGTTCATTTAAAAGTAGTACTGATTTATATTTATAAACCAATTACTGGTTATTCAATCTGCACTAAAGCCATAGCAAGCCGTGTTTCTACCATGCAAACGTGTTTTCTACCATGGCTGCTGCGGTCATATTAGCCGTCACCTTCCTTACTGTAGGCTAGACATCTGCTCTGGATGGTTCTGACCTGTAAGATGTGAAGACTCCGTCTTCCTCAGCATCATTACCCTCTCTGACCTTAAACTGGCTGATGGTTAAACCACACAAACCACTTCTAGACCAGATGTTCTGGAACTATCATCAGTGTTTCCATCCATCTCACTTATAGAACGCTGAGCTACCTCCAACAGCGTTCCCCCTCTGACATCAGGACAAAGAGAGGAGTTTTTACTAGCCAAAAATCAGATTGTTGCTGTGGTTCTACTAAATATTGGATATTTGTGTTAAAAATAACTTAAATGGGCACGGTGTTGGTGCACTGGTTAAGCGTGTGACCATGTATGGAGGCTTCAGTCCTCGACACAGCTGTCATTGGTTCAAATCCTGGCCAGTCGACCTTTGCTGCATGTCATCCCCTCTCTAAACCCCTCTTTCCTTTAAAATATAGGCCACTAGAGTCTTTAAAAGTAAGTTAAATAAGTTTTTTTTCAATTCTAATTTATCGGGATATAAAATTATGATAAGTGCACAAAAAAATGCAAATCATTCCTAATGACTAAGGGAATTGACACATTTTTTCTACTTATAAATATTTTTTTATATGAAAACCAGGAAAAACCCAAAAGTTTTAAAAGAAAGTATTAATGTTTGTAAATTTGCTGTATCTACCTTTTCCAGAAAAATATATTTAACCTTGGTGCTCAAAATTGGTTAGTTGATGATGCTCATTGGTTTCTAAATAAACATATTATCTGCATTACTTCAAACCAAATTCTAGAAAATCAATCTAGTCTTTAGGACCCTTTTAAAATGTACTTAGCTTTAGTATATTTTATTATTTAGTATAAAATGAAATGCTAGATGTAATGGCATGGTAGAAACCGCTATCTGTTTATACAAACAGCACAGATAACATTAGAAATATAAGCATTCAAAACACTGATAATTCATTCTTTATGAAAGGACTCTTTTCTTCAGGATCTTAGGCTGTACATATCTCACAGTGATTAAACATGTCACTCAAGTATTGTTAGTGAGTTTTGTAGACTCTCCCACTGCAGCCAGTGTTACTGTTATTTTCAAGTCAAGGCCATGCTAGAAACCTGCTCTTGATTAATTTGCCTACTCAAGGAATTTCAGGCATTCCCAATGAGCCCATATCAACTCCCATTTGTTACACTTCCAGCCGTCCCTTCGAAAGAGTACATCATCCATCTGCAGTCAGAGATCCCTGATTATTGGATTCATATGGGAAAGCTAAACAAAGACAGGAAGGAAACACGCCATCTGCAATGGCGGACACAGTTAGAACTGGAAAACAGACAATGAGCCAGGGAGGAATATAGAAATAACCTAAAATCCCACCTGAGAGGGCAAATTCCTGCAGACTTTTGAAAATAAACATTCATACTAATATAACATCAGTTTCTCCTTAATTGTGAATAATGACTGCAATTAAGATGATAAAAACTAACCTTGGTTATAAATGTTTTAGAAGGGTTACATGAAGCAATGTAGAGTCAGGAAAAAGTTAGATTAACAGATACTGCTCTCAAAATCTTTTGCATTCCTGACAGAAATGTTTTAAAATCATTAAAATGAATGCATGTTGTACTACAATACTATAATCTCACAAAGAAAGTTGGAAAAACACCCAAGTGAGTACATTTACTTAGTGAATGTTACCAAAAAAAAAAATAAAAAAAAGCTGTTGTATTCCTTCTCAGCAGTGCCAAATCTCCAATTTTCCCATTATGTTTTCATTGCTTAATTGAGTATCACAGATTTGCAATTTTTTTAAATGGGAAAAAGACAACACGCAATCAAAGAAGAGTAAATATTTGCTGATCTGTAACTTGATGCTGTATGTAAGGAATGACAAAAAAAAGTATTTACTGGGCCAAAATAACTAGTATTTGAAATCAAAGTAATATTTAAAAGTAAAAAAAAAATCTTGCCAACAAGCATTTGGTTAAGGAACAATAAATAGTTCATTGTGAAACAATGCTAGCTTGCCGAGTCTCTAACTATTATATCTACTATTGTGATATTTTTGCTCATAATTTGCTATACAGTACTTTTGTCTAAAAGTTAGGCTTTGTACTTTAAGCTTACACAAACAATTGTCCTCTTATTATGGTAGCCTATCTCTAAACTACAGGTATCTAAACATTTATGTTGTTGGTTAAACGCTCATTAAAAATATCGATTGAACCTCCACAATGCAACCGACTACAACCATGCAGAGATTCTTGAGTTTTTTGCAACCATCCAGTTACATTTTTCTTATTTACAGGTTGCCTTCCAACAAGTAGTTTATATTCAAGCTAGAGAAAATCAAGACGGTGATCCGATTTGCCTAAAAGAGGCCCAGCTTTGGAGATGTATGCACACTGACATCAAGAAATGACAGATTTTGGGAGAAGTAATAGGAAATACTGTATAACTAGTTTATTTTTTCAAGTAATTTACTTGAAATTGTGTGTCTAACGTTTTAATGTTTTAAAAGGTTTTAATGTTTTAATCTAACAGACAGCATTGTCTGCGACGGTTAACCATATGATATAAAAACTTGGTGTTAGGTATTTTATACAATTTACCAATCCAATGTAATGGGTCATTCAGAAAACACATAAACATTGTATTAGCTTTCAACCCTCATTGAAATGAAGCTTGTCACAACCTTAAAAACAACAGCCCATAACTAGTTAGCATTTATGCACTTTTAGAAAGTATATATATATATATATATAGTAAACATTTACAATAGTCTTAAGCTGCTATTGTAAAAACTTTACACATTTCTCTCCGTCGCTGTACAGAAACATAAATAGAACTGAATAAATTTAGTGATTGAAAATGATTGCAGGCTTCCCTTCCAGCCAAGACTTGCAGTATTTTCTAACAGACCATCTGTGTTCAGAAAGTCCTCCCCATGTCTTTGTTGTTTGCCTTAAAGATTTATCATATTTTACATTAGGTCTAAAAGTTAAGAGAAAGCTTTCAGTAGAATTCCTCACAGGGTTTATGATTGACCTCCCAGCTGTGCTGCATTTTGCTGCACCCTGCAGACAGTTCAGAAACACAGGGGCACTTTTTTTTTGTCATACTGCAGTCTCCTTGGAGACATTGTCGCTGCAGCAGTGCAGCTCACTTGGCTCAGACTCTGGTGGGACTGTCAGAGTTTCTCACAGACGCCTTTGGCATTTCAATTAGGTTGAGTAACTTTCACTTAAATAGCTGTGTAAAGAAAAGAATGTGAAGTCTTTTGAGCTGATGTAATATCACAAAACATTTTTCATTAACAAAAAAGGGAATGTTACTATTAAGCATAAACTATTTTTTGTCCTATGTGGCCTCCAGGTTTACTTCTCCCTCTTTTCAGCACATCATATAAAAAATCATTAAAGTGAACGATGAAAAAATTATCTTCTCCAGAGTTTCATTTGTCATACAATTATAAACTCTCTGAAGATACATCTATATCTTGTGCTCATAATTATTCTTTCAAATCACATTTTCAGCCAAAATTACTAGCAGTCTTTCCAGTAAGTGTAGATAGGGAGTGTCAATACATGAAGGGCATTGTTGTATGAGCTTCTATTGTGTTGCTGTTTATTCTGGATGAGGTCTGTGGAGTTCAAAGAGCGCCATTTATACTCGCTTTTACCGGATATTATGTTTTAGATTAATCAGCAAGAAAGCATAAACAACTACCTCATGGCTGGGTCATGTCAAAATCCAGAGGCCCAAAGGAGGATCATTAATAGGTCTTATTTATCTAATATTTTATTTTTTATCAATATTCACATTCCTCTTATCTCAGTAGTTTTAATGTAAATTCATATGAAATTTAACCGGTTTATATTTTCTAACACTAAATTGTATATTAAAAATAGAGGAAACCGTTCAAATTATTATTATTCTCACCTATGGATTAGATGTCTAAATTTTTTTAAATATGTCTTTATTGGAGAAGTATGCCTCATGTTACGAAATTCAGACAATCTAAACCCTTAACATAGGCGTATTTATTCAGATGCAATAAGATCTCATGTAAGAAGTGTTTTAAATAAAATTCCCAGTGTACCTATGCTGTTATTGCTTTGCATAAACCCATTCTCTGCCAATAGAATAGCTTACACTCCTTTATAAATTAACACATGTCTCGGCTATAAATAAAAGAGGATCTTTGGTCACACTTTTCACTTTTCTCCTTAGATACCGGCTGCTTCTTTGATTCTCTCGCAGTCTCCCTTTCTTTATTCATCCAACTATTTTATTCTATTTATTTTCACACTTAGGGCTGAGTTTTCCATTTAAAAGATTTATTTTTGTGCAAGGTGAACCATTTCTATGTTGATTTGGCCGAATATGTTGGATCAATGGGCCTCATGCAAAACTTTAATATTCTTGTCATCAATTTCTATTACTTTTTCTCCAATCGTTGGCTTCTATGGATGTGCCACATCAGATTCAACAATCGTTCTTATCGATCATAAATGACATCTGCTAACGTGATGCAGTCCACTTGTGCATAAGTGAGCGTGTGAAATGGGAATCTACATAATTACCCCTGCAATGATGCCTTATAGGGCTGTGACTTCCCATACTTGTTCATTTAGAGAAATGGCTTTGGGACAAAGAAGAGAGACTTACCAGTTCGAATACTATGGTTCTGCTGACTGAGAGCGGAGCAGAATAATTAAAGGACCATTAAAAGCCGAGCAGTGAAATGAAACACAACAGCTGTAAATGATGTGGTTGCACTGTTCCAGAAATAAAAATAAAATAAATGAAAATGATAATAAAGATTAAAATTATTTGATGCGAAAGCAGTCAATGAAAACTACTGATGGAGGCAAGAGGTTGCAACCAACAAGACAAAACATTCTGCAAAATCTCCTTCTAATACACACACGCCTGTACTGTACATCTCCATCCCTTCATTGCACTCTCCATCTCTCCCATACAATTTAACATAAAAATGTTGATGGCAAAACTCTAATTTGACAAATTCAGACATACCCAAACCTTCCACATTTTGTGTAATAACAAAGACAAGGAGCTGCAATGGAGTAAAATGAATGCAAGTGTTACGATTAGAGGAGTTTCAAGCAGCAAGCTGTGGAACTTTATTCTGAACTTTAAATTTTCTGTTCCAGGTTTTATTTGAATCATAGCCTGATCCCACAAAATGACAACAAATTAAACCAGTGTCCCCTTGATAATATATCACAGTTGCAGGTGTAGTGACTAAATGTTCTGTCATCAGTGAATAAAAATGTCATTTGCAATTGGAGAGTTGCATAATATATAGTGCTGTAGCTTAATAAAATGGACAATTACTTCTAAGTAACAACAAGTGTAGTAATTCAGTGGAAAAACTGGGTTTTGATAACAGCTGACGGATTCCACAAGACTGATTGCTCCTCCTCAAGTCTGGTGCAGTGGAAAGGTTTACTTGTACCAGAAAGAAGATTAAAAATGGGAGAAAATGGGGAATATGACACTTTCTACTAAATCACTCATATGAACAATTTAATGTAATTAGTGCTTACAGAGGACCCATAATTCAAGCCAGACAGAACAGGAAAAGTTGAAGAATTTATTAGAATGTGCAACAGGAGCTGGAAAGACAGTGGTTGTCAGGAACGACAACTGGTTCTTATCGGAAAGATTTGTAGGGAAGATAATCGGGCACAGTTACCTTGGGGAGAAGACCAGTAATCGTTGACAGGGGCAGATCCAAGGACAATCAGAGATCCATGACAATCCAAAATGTAATCCAGAGCCAGAGTTATAGACAGACCCAGGGTCAGAGCCAGATGGGTAAATGACAGAGATTAATCCAGGACGGAGATGAGGTCAGAGGGCAGAAAACAGGTCAAAATCCAAAAACAAAAAAACGTCCAACAATGGTTCAGGCAGGCTCAGAGTATCAGGCTGGTAGGCAGGACAAAAAATGTTGGACAAAACTTACCGAATGCTTGTAACAATCTGGCACCTATTGCTGCTCTGAGGGAAGGTTTTATAGAGAGGTAAGTAGGTGGATCTGATGAGTGTGATGAGGAGCAGCCAGGTGGAGGTGATAGAGTTGATTAGACCAGTATTAGTGCACCGTCCTGGCCTCTGCAGGATGCAGCAGACAAATTCAAACACAGTGCACATATCTTGCAGCAGGTGTGTGTGTTACTCTGTGTTCATGATTGCAATCCAACATGTTGTGTTGTTTACGTTTTTTGGCATCCACGTTGCTATGTTGATTTTCATGATTGTCCCGGGGCCTTTCAGAAAAATGGAAAAGGAACATTGCAAGTTATCCAGGATTCCTATTAATGATACAAAGCCTGGGGCTTTAAAGTCAGTGGCTTTCAGTGGAAAAGGGGCTAATTTGGCCCCATCTGCTAGTTTGTTTCTTGCTTAAAAAGACTAAAAAACAGGTGAGAGGATTTAATGCAGATGAGAGTAAGCAGAGTGTTGTAGGTGTTCTAAATGACCATCCAGAGCAAGAGACAGAAATAATGGTAACAAGAATAATTTGACAGGCCAGAATCATGACACAAATAGAAAATAACATTAAAATACTGAATTTTTCTTTTAGATGAGAAGTCTCTATTTAACATTAAGTATAGCTGTTTGTCTCTCTTTGTAGCACTTTTGCTTTAAACAGGCCAGTTCTTCATTGAGTAAAGCTACTCACAATGGCCTGTGGCCAGAACTTCATCTCAAGGGAGAATAGCAATACTTTAGAATTATTTACTTAAGCAAAAGTAAAAAGTACACTGCAAAAAATCTAGTTTTAGATATTCTTTTTAAGTTACTTAGGGAACGGAGTAATATCTAAGAGACTTTAACAAGCCCATACTTACCCTCTTCTTTTAATAAAATGCTCCCAGTTTGTAATAGATGTCCTTTTTTGTTTTTAGAAAATCACAGTTATACTATTATATTATTATTATTGTTATTATACTATTATTATTATACTAGTATTATTATACTAATATAGCTATACTCTCACAGTAATAATGTGGCAGTGAGTATCAAGGAATTGACCAGAAGAGCTAAATGTAAATGATCAAGTGGTGGGGAGTACGGGCTGGGAATAGATTCACCAAACACTTTGCTAGTTCAACTGGAAAACAAACAGAGTGTGCACTTCCAATGTTTGTCTACTCTACTTCCTGTAATAGGTTTTCAGAGCAGGAAAATGATAACAGCCCTGCTCAATAATTTCATAAAAATATATTGTAACACTAAGTTAAAAATTAAGTTTGTTAAGAAAAGTTAAGTTGGCACAGTAAAATCACAATGAACAAAACCGCTGTAAAAAGATGTTAGGGAAGCTCAAGAAAAATGTAACTGCAGCAACATGTTTAAAGAAAATGCTTGACAGCTACAAAATATATCTGGAACAAAGGACAAATATAAGGTAAAAATCATCAACATAATATCAAATCTTCCTCAGTTGTTTGTCTGCAACAGGTTTGACTTTTCTAGGTGGAGCTTAAAGTGTTAAATCACAACTCATTAAATTTCACTCATTCTCTTGGGAAATCTAGACTCTTGGCCCTATTCTTTACTGTTTGTTTACACAAGTTTGCTTGTTTTTCCAGGATGTAAAATTGTTTTTAATTTTATGAACCAGTTATGAGACATGCTGATACAACCGTTTTTTCATCTCTTTAGAAACTTAAGCCCCATAAAATTAAAGCTTACTATTTTTCAGAAAACCAGTGATGAACGAACACCTAGCTGACAAGATGATTTAGAAGCAACTTACCACTCTGTGAAGGTCTTTCATTTGCTGACATGCGGCTGCTGTTCTCACACTGCTGTTCTCATGCCAAGGTAAAACAAGCAACAATTACTTTCTGATGCAGTCAAACGTGAGTAGTGCTGTAACTGAAGCATTTGTAAAAGCACGGCAGGGAATACAGATTTTTATCTTACTGTCCCAAATGATTGGAGATACTGTTTGCCCTATGAACAGAGTTACTTTGGATATTTCCTCTGAAGAATAGAGCTACTCAATTCATCATTGTAATTTACTAATCTAACCTGCCTCCAGGCAGAGGGGTTTAAATCGAAGCAAGATTAATGTGTTTGCCAGGTATGTGAGGCCAAACACAAGAGCTTTTAATTTCACACAGACTGCACTAATTTAACCTGGCTTTTCAGCATGTTTACAAATCACTTAAATAAAACCACACATAGCATTTCTTGTGACAATAAATCAAAGTTTTTTTTGGAATGGATGAGATTAAAAATGCTGTTGAAAAATTTAAAAAACCCCATGTGTGAATTTTATAGCTTCTTAAGCGTCTAATAATTAGTAAAATCTGATAGACAATCCTGTTCAATGATTAAATTATGTCTTCAGATTTGGCGTGTTTTGTATGTCAGATTGAAGGTATAATTAATAAGTGGATATTAAACATATTTTTCATTTACCATACATTTCTGGATTATACTTTTTTATTTATCTTTATTATGTCCAAGTAAATCCTCATAATTAACTTTAATAAAAGTTTGAACGCATCAGTGTGCGTTTAATTACCTCCGACAAGGAGGTTATGTTTTTGGTTGACTTTGTGTGTTTATGTGTTTGTTTGTCTCTCTAGTTGTCTGTGAAAAGGATAACCTGAAGTTACTGTATAAATGACGGGCAACAATGAGACGCCCATCAAAACAGGAATGGTTTTACAGGTGGAGGCCACTGACATTTTTCCCCTCCTCATTTTTTCTGACTCTTTTTCACCTTTTTTGCATTTGGCTAGGGTCACTGTCACTACTGTTACCATGAGGCGATATCTGGACCCTACAGAGGTTGCACAGGCAGTCCAACTCCTCCAGGATGGCACATCAATGCGTGCCATTGCAGAAGGTTTGCTATGTCTCCCAGAACAATCTCAACAGCATGGAGGAGATTCTAGGAGACAGGCAGTTACTCCAGGAGAGCTGGACAGGAA
>JAUZNJ010037095.1:0-11596 GCA_034780135.1 Jordanella pulchra
TATATATATACATATATATATATAAATCTAAAAGTCAATGTCATAGCATAGCCATTGCTTATGAAGATCAGATTGTCAATACTGATTCATTATTAATAGAAATAAAAGAAGTTTAAAATCTGTCTAATGTAATTTATTTTCCCACTGCAACAAATTTATTTTGAACAGTGAAGGATTTAATGAAAACAATTGGAAGCAAAACATGTTAGTCCTAATGCATACAAATGTTTGTTTTTACATTTCCATTTCTATCAGTGAAATGCATTCGCCAAGCAGTTTATCAGCTTCATCCTATGCCTGATTATTCATGCAGCTATCCAATCATGTGGCAGCTGTGCGGTGCATTTATTCATGCAGATACAGGTCAAAAGCTCCAGTTCGCATCAGAATGAAGAAAAAAAATTCTGACCTCAATGACTTTGAACGTGGCATGAGTGTTAAAGCCAGATGGGGTGAGTTGAGTGTTTTCTGAAAAAAAAAAACAAACAAACGGAAAAAAACCCCAACAAAACTGCTTCTCCAGAGATTTTCCACAATAACAGTTTACTCATACTGAAAGAAAAAAAAAACATACAGAAGGCTGTATTGTTTGATTGATGAGAGAGGTCAGAGGAAAATGGCCGGACTGACTTTTGCTGGAAGAGTGGCTAGACTGAGTCAAATAAGCAGTCTTTTGAGTTGAGGTAACTAGAAAAAAACATCTCAGAAAAAAATCAGTCCAACCTTGGGGTAGGTCAGCATCATCCGCACACTCAGAAGAAATGTCTAATACCTGAGAGGGTGCAAACAGATGAAAACCAAGTGGAGGAAAAAAGGAAATTTGGTCCTTTGGCAATGTCATACTGCTGGGGCAAATACACTGACCTGAATCGATAATGTTGTGTTATGATGTATAGCATGTGTCTGTGTTTTGTTGATAACATGCACCTGATAGGAGTTTATCTGTGCTATTTAAAGTGTAAGTTAGTATCTGATGACACTGAAAGGCATCATCTTTGGTTTGGAGCATATCTCCAGGCCAAAGATCTAGTCAGTTTTCATATAAGGTAAGGAATTGGATCCATGAACATATTTAAGATCATGCTGAAGGCTGAGGGTGTTTATAAGATGTGTTCATTGTTTGAGCTTAATATCAGTTTGGTGTTGAGTATATATGTGAACTGTACCTCCTTTAAAAGAGGCTGTTTCCGCAAATAAACCGTTTTTTTCTACAGTCTGGTCAGATTTGCTGCGGATCTTGTGCATGGATTTGTACCTGTTAGCATACACATGTTGAATTAAAATCCTCCATATTTTCATCAAGCTTGTGTCTCAACTGAGTCCTCTCTGGGGTGTCCATGGAAGGCAGTGGGAATGCAAGCAAATGCATTTAATACATGATGGTAACTTATCCAAAATCAATAATATTTCTTTTGTAGATAAAAAGTATACAATGTTGGGGCCAAGTTAATGTTAACATGCAAATGTTATTTGAGATTTATTAGTTGTGCAACATTGGGCCCAAAAAAATTCTAGTGTTGCCCTAAATAGTTATTGGTTATTGCAATTACATTTTTGACTGATTCTGTATCATTAGAATCAGTCAAAAATGGTAAAGGCTCTCATCATCCTAGGCCTGTGTTTGTGTACGAGTGCAGCTCACTAAGACATACGTATGTCCCCCTGTTGTCTGCCGCCTTGGCAGCACTGACTTTGGGTATCGCTATTCAGAACTAAGACATAACTTCTTATTTAACAGTGATATGCTACTGTATGGTGAATGGACAAATCTAGCACAGGCATGCATTCTGGGACTTTTGGAGGCTTATTGTTGTGTCTTCTGAGAAGAAGTCTAAAGCAGAAGAAAATAGGGAAAAAGAATGAATATAAATGAACGTGAAAGTCAAAGATGGCCATTATACTTATTTTCAGTGAAGCTATGGCCGTTGATCACAATAAAATGAGGCTCGGATCAATATAAACTTCTGGAGAATAATTGATCTCATTTTGCTTCCAGTGGTTGTTTGCAAACACAAAATAAAATATACCAAATGTAATAAATACAGCTGTTTGTCATGTCAGTGTGTGTTCATTTCTGCATACAGTGCAAATGGCCACCAATTCAGATGTAAAACTGGTACTTCAGATTATTCATTGTTATTTTATGCACATTAATTTCTCTCATTTCACATTTGGCATAGTGTCAGAACAGCAACCAGCTGTATGATGACAAAGCTAAGGTATTTATAAGTATTTTGACCATGCAATGTAATGTATCAAAATTGATGCAAATAATGATCAAATTTAACTTACACAAAATGTATGTTTTTTTCATAATCTTTCATAGAATTCAATGACAACTCTTATATTTAAAAATCAGAATTTTCTGTCAATTATTTTATGGTTAAAGAGTTAAATAGCCAAAAGTTTTAATAAGAGTGATTCAAGTGGATAATGTCAATTCTATAAACACTTTAAAGGACAACTCCATCAGATTATCAAGTTAGACTGGTTTAAAGTTTTGTATCAAAAGAAACCCAGCTGAATGCATTTAGTCATTGACTTCGATCCATAAGTACTTTCTATGTTTGAAAATTTAAACTAGCTCCATAGGTGGCTCTGTCTAGGAAAGCAGATAAGCTATTAGCTGGTTTTAATGTCACGAGGGATGAAAAAGAGAACATACAGTTTATCACAGTAAAAGCAAAACCAATAGCTAGGTCTAAGAGAGAACAGGACAACCTACAACAACAGGCCAGACTCAATCATTGGAGGTGTTGATGGTAGCAGCTCAGCTGATATTTCTCTCCAGGATGAAGACACAGATAAACAGGAAAAGACCAAATGAAGCTACTATGATGAGAAAAAGAGGAGAGAACATAAAGTTAGGAGTCGTACTACCAAATATGGCAGAATTGAAGAATAGATATAGAATTAAGCAGAATGAGGAAAAGTGGTCACTATGTCCTCCAACCATCTAAGCATATAGCAGCATGACTATGAAGATAGCACAAGATAACCTGAGCCACTCTAAACATAACCTTTATCATAAAATAAGGTTTTTCAGCCTAATCTTAAAAGAAGAACTGACTCCGAAAAGTGCATTAAGATGATTTTTGTGAAGTAAATTCAGTGAGACACATACTGTAGTTTAAAATAACCTGATGAAAGACTACCTTACCGTCCAGCAAAAAGCTAAGATATTTTGAGAATAGGCAAAACATCCAAAAAACATTATCTAGTTTAGCTAGGAAGGTTCAGTTTAGGCAACTGGACATGTAGTTTTCTAGAAGATAGTTCGCCTCTCATGCATGATATGTTTAAAACACAGATAAATGTTTTCTGTTTTCTCCTGCATCAGTCAGAACTGAACTCTGATTGTTTCCCTTCTTAAACCCTTCTCAGTCACTACCAAGCCGACAGATTATTGAACGCTTTCAGCTAGTAGTTTTTCCAGCACTCCTGTCTCGCCCTCATCTTTTCTACCTCGCTTCGTTCCATGGATTTACTCCTTTCGTCTCGCCCTTGTCGGACTGTTGCTGATTGCTCCTCTGATCTCGACCCACGCCTGTCTTTGATACACCCCTCTCGCCCACTCCCACGGATTCGGCTCTCAATCCCTTTGTGCATGACCTCGGCCCGTTTGACTAAGAACTCCGATCTGGATTTGGCTGTTCCGTTACTCCTCCAAGTTTGTGCGCTGCCCTGCATCTGCGCCTCCCCTCCCCAAGCGCTTCCTCCTGCGCTTTGCATCAGCGCAGCATCTCCTCGCCTCCTCGTCCCTCAGCTGTTCTCCCCTGTAACTGTCCGCTAAGCCAGGTTAGTGTTCACTTCATACACACTAACAGATCCCTTAATTACTATTGTTCTAGTCTCTCTCTGTCCTCCCCCCCGCAGTGCTGCAGCTGACGATCCAGTGTGCCTTGCTTAAGCAGCTGTTAATAAATATTTGAGTTCCTCTCAACCCTGTGTCGTGGCTGAATTTCTGGTTCCCTCTAGTGAACCATTATAGTATAATCTGGCCACTATGGACCCATCGCACGCACAGGAATGGTGCGATGCTGTTGAAAAATCTATTACTAAATTGGAGTCTAATATGCAGGAGACGATGTCTATGCTCTCCAATTTGACAGGCACCACAGTGCCACCCAGTGCTTTGGCTGCCCCACGACAATCTCCTCCTCAGCTGGTGCGGTTACCTATGCCCCTGGAGCCCCGTTTGTCCCCCCCTGAGGTTTTTTGTGGTGAGCCTAACCAGTGTTGTCCCTTTATTACCCAGTGTGAGGTCTGTTTTGAGCTCCAGCCCAGCTCTTTTCCCACTGAGCGAGCTAAGGTCGCTTACATGATTTCTTTATTATCTGGCAAGGCTAAGATTTGGGGTACAGCTGAATGGCAGAGAGACTCACACATGTCTTACAGTTTTGCTGATTTCTCCAGGGAACTTAAACATGTTTTTGATCCCTGCCTCCCTGAGAGAGAGGAGGCTCGAGGGCTCTGGAGAATTAAACAGGGCTCATAAGACTGAGGTCCAGGCTATTGACAGTCATGTTTTACACCATGTCAAGCTGGAGACAGAGCCTGACCAACTGATCGTGGGAGGGAATCATCAGGAATCCATCTCTTTTCTGATAATCAACTCTCCTAACATCCCTGTTATTCTTGGTGCTACCTGGTTGAGACTTCACAACCCACATATTGACTGGGTCCATGGTTTGGTCCTCTGATGGAGCTCTCACTGCCTTTCCACTTGTCTTCAGTCTGCCAATCATCCCGGGTCGGTT
Organism: Jordanella pulchra; assembly: GCA_034780135.1. NCBI lineage: Eukaryota > Metazoa > Chordata > Actinopteri > Cyprinodontiformes > Cyprinodontidae > Jordanella > Jordanella pulchra. The sequence goes on from JAUZNJ010037095.1 coordinate 4,761, forward strand.
CCCCATGGTCACGTTGTTCACGACCCTGACCTCACAGGGATCCCCAAGGACTACCATGACCTCAAGGAGGTTTTCAGTAAGCATCGTGCAACATCTCTGCCACCACACCGCCCCTATGACTGTGCCATCAACCTGCTTCCTGGCACCTGCCAACCCAAGGGCCGTCTATATCCACTTTCAGTCCATGAGGACCAAGCCATGTGAGACTACATAGAGGAGGCCCTCCAAGCAGGAATCATATGTCCCTCCTCATTTCCTGCGGGCACAGAATTTTTCTTTGTCGGAAAGAAGGATGGTTCACTTCACCCCTGAATCAACTACAGAGGACTCGATGACATCACTATCAAGAACCGTTACCCCCTCCCACTCACGAACACAGCATTCAAATGCATTCAAGGCTCTACCATCTTTACTAAATTGGTTCTAAGGAATGCGTACTATCTGGTGCGTATTCGGGAGGGGGACAGATGGAAGACTGCCTTTAATACCCCTACTGGGCACTATGAATATTTAGTGATGCCATTTGGGTTGACTAATGCACCAGCAGTCTTCCAACCCCTAGTTAATGATGTCTTATGGATATGATTAGCCTTCACGTTTTTGTCTATCTTGATGATATCCTGGTTTTCTCTAAGGACCTTCCCTCTCACATCAGCCATGTTCGTTTGGTGCTTCTGCGTTTACTACAGAATAATCTTTTTGTTAAACCTGAGAAGTGTGAATTTCACGTGTCCCAGACTTCCTTCCTAGGCTTTCTAGTCTCTCCCAACCAGCTGTCCATGGAGGACCGCAAGGTTTCTGCTGTGCTGAGTTGGCCAACTCCTCAGAACCATAAGCAGCTCCAGAGGTTCCTGGGTTTTGCTCATTTCTATCGGGGGTTCATTCGCAATTACAGTTCTATTGCCTCGCCCCTTCATGCTCTAACCTCTCCCAAGTCTCGTTTTCAGTGGAACCATGATGCGGACAAGGCCTTTCAAAGACTCAAACTCCTGTTCTCTTCTGCACCAGTTCTCCGTTCCCCTGATCTGAGTAGACAGTTTGTTGTGGAGGTCGACGTCTCTGAGTCTGGTGTTGGCGTGATCCTTAGCCAGAGGTATGAGGATGGTAAGATTCATCCATGCGCCTTCTTTTCTAGAAGTCTCTCCCCTGCTGAATGCAACTATGATGTGGGGGATCGAGAGTTGCTGGCTGTTAAACTAGCGTTGGAGGAATGGAGACTAACTAGAAGGTGCTAAGGAACCCTTCCCTGTGTGGACTGACCACAAGAACCTCCAGTACCTCAGGTCGGCCAAAAGACTTAACACCAGGCAAGCCAGGTGGGCTCTCTTTTTCTCCCGCTTTGTTTTTCACTTTGTCCTACAGGCCTGGCTCCAAGAATGTGAAGCCTGATGCGTTGTCCAGGATTCATAAACCCCTGAACGAAGCAGTAACTTCTTGAGAAGAATTTATTCTTCTTAAGTCTGTTCGGCTGGCAGTAACCCGTCTAGAGGTTGAGAACCCCGTCAGGGTTTGTTCCTGACCAACTTATCCCTGAGGTACTCATGTTCTGCCATGTATCCAAATTGTTTTGTCACCCAGGTGTTGTCAGATCCCTGAAGGTGGTCCAGTAATGCTTCTGGTGGAGGAATATGGCCAAGGATGTCAAGAAGTTTGTCTCTGCCTGCCGGGTCTGTACCCTGGCTAAAAGCCTTCTCGTCGACCCCCAGCGGGCCTTCTTCACCCTCTACCTGTCCCCATCCGCCTTGGTCACATATTTCAATGGACTTCATCACTGGGTTACCCTCCTCCAACAGGTACACAACCATACTCACTATAGTCGATCGCTTCTCCAAAATGACTCACCTGGTTCCCCTGGTGAAGTTGCATACCTCCAAGGAATTGAGTGAGATCCTTTCCAGGGAGGTGTTAAGACTTCAGGGACTTCCTATGGACATTGTCTCTGACCGTGGTCCTCAATTTGTCTCTCGTTTTTGGAAGGAATTTTGTAGGCAGCTAGGGATCCAGGTGAGCCTCTCCTCTGGTTTCCATCCACAGACAGATGGTCAGACCGAGCGTGTCAATCAAGAAGTAGAGATCAAGCTTCGCATGCTCTGTGAACAGGATTCTACCAAGTGGGCTCAGAATCTGCCTTGGGTAGAACATGCCATCAATTCTCTTCCCTCCAGTGCCACTGGGTTGTCTCCCTTCCGTACTATTTATGGTTTCCAGCCACCTATTTTTTCCTTGCAGGAGCGGTCTGCCATGGTTCCCTCTGTCCATGCCTCAGCCAGGAGGTGCCTCAAGGTATGGCGAAAGGCCCGCAGGGCTCTCTTGACTACGTCTGCCATGTATTCCAGGTCGGCCAACCGACACAGGATCCCGGCCCCCAGAGGGTGTGGCTGTCAACCAGGGACCTCCCACTTCGGGTAGAAAACAAGAAATTGGCCCCACGTTTTGTTGGACCGTTTCCCATCTCCAATGTGGTGAATCCTGTGGCCGTCCACCTCCAGCTGCCTACATCCCTGAGGGTCCATCCCACCTTCCATGTCTAGCGCATCAAGCCTGTTGCCACTTCTGCGCTCTGTGTCAGCCCAGCATCTGCTTGCCTCCTCGTCCCTCAGCTGTTCTCCCCTGTAACGGTCCACTAAGCCAGCTTAGTGTTCACTTCATACACACTAACAGATCCCTTAATTACTATCGCTCTAGTATCTCTCTGTCCACCCCACCCCCCCACCCACCCCGAAATGCTGCAGCTGACGATCCAGTGTGCCTGGCTTAAGCAGCTTTTAAAAAATATTTGAGTTCCTCTCAACCCTGTGTCGTCGCTGAATTTCTGGGTTCCTCTAGTGAACCATTACAGATATGTATAGTGAATAAAAATTAATTATAGACAGATAAGGAGCCTTTGTGAACATTTTATGTTATGTGAACATAGATGGAAAGAAAGCAGTAGATAGTTAAAGATATTGATGACATACTGCATCATTTTTCACTACCACTACTAATGAGCATTAATTGGTGCCTTGTTTTTCCTCAAAGCATAGTCAGCATTTCACTGTTGCATCACCTCACAATGCAGATTCAGAACACGATCAATTGTCTCTGACAGACTGAGCAAGCAGAGAAGCGTACGATCAAACATGGCCCACAGTAGTCATTAAGTCCACAGAGCATTAGTGCGAGCACAAAGAAAGTCTGAGAGAAGCACAGTGAATAAGAGCTGCAGGTTTTTGATCAAAGTCTGACAATACTATACTACAGGGAGATTACCATCACCAAGAGAGGTGGGAGGGTTGTAGAAAAGAGGGAGGGGGAGAGAAAAAGGATAAATGAAATCAGTAAGTGTGAAACAGGAGAGGAACAGAGTGAAGAAAGGAAAGGGTAGAATAGATGAATCTGGTTAATAGATGGAGAGAGGCTCAGGCTTTTGATCATGAACAATGCATAACTTGGCAAGGTGGGCTGTTCTTGCATCAGTTTCTGCTTTAAGAAAGGACTGGATGAAAGACATATACTCATTTCAATTATTTCCTATCAGACAAATAAAACCCACACACTAAGTTTAAAGCAGCTATTCTACTTGTTTTATATTATTACAAGCTTTAACCTAGATTAATTTCCTCATCCCAACTACAGTCTGTATAATTCCTTTTTTTAAACTCATTCATTATCAGAATTTGTTGCAAATTCATAGTGACAAAAATACCCTAGTTAAAGCTTAAACAGTTCAGTTTGCATACTCCTTTTTCTCAAAGCTAGGCCCAGCATCCTAGCTTTTACTTAGTTTAACTTTGAAAAAAATAATACTATTATAAGACTATAAAAACTCTCCTGTAAAGCCTCTTCTCTACCCAGTTCTCTGCCAGAATGTTGAACAACATACAAATGTCATCAACAGAGTATGCGTCATTTGTCTGAAAGTCTATTCTTCATCAACTTTTACTCTGTATGTATGAAAGTCAAATGAAGGGGGATCAGCATTTTACCACAAGGAATCCATATGGCGTCAATGTTGAGGATGCATTGTATTTATTTTATTATGTAAAATCTGCATTAAAGCATTACCTTCTTATTACTGTCTTATCATTTTTCTTTCCTCCATGTCTGTCTTGACAGTGTACCCTCAAATTACTAAGGAGTACATTTACTACAAAAATGTACCTTTTTAGTCCCTCGTAAAGAACAAATATGTGCCTTAAAGTCCAATTATTAGCCCTGTAAGGGTACACAAGTTCAAACTGTACCTCAGGGGACAGAAATGTACTGCTACTGTACCCTTTTTTTGAGAGTGTGCTGCAGTGATATGTGAACAGTCTGTTTCTGTTGCACAAAAGCAACAAACATCCAGTTCACCTTTTTTTCTATGTTAAAGTGACTATAAACTCTTGTAATAGGCTATAAAGTAAGTATAAAATGTAAAAGAAATTGATGTTTAAACTCAGTTTATCCAATTTCATGTGCATAATATAATATACCCGTTTGAAGTGCTTTTTCTGGGTAAAACTGGCAGCATGCTTCTGTAAGTCTCCAAGGAAAACTAAATATGGTTTAGTAAACTTCTTTATCAGAAAGTTTAGCATTTAACTATCAATAGTGATAAAAGATTTAACCCCATAAAGGCACATTATTGTTACATTTATGTACATATAAATGTTAAATAACACTGAAATATTAGTATAACATAATCCTCAAGACCCTTATGTAAATCTGTGTGAAAATTCACTTCCTCTCTTCATAAAGTCCTGTCTTCAGTTGGACACCATTCTGTGTTGACATGACGTTTTTTATGAATTGGCAATAAAAATAATCTGAATTGATTGTAATTAATGTCAGGGTGACACTAAAAAAGCTGCTGTGTAACAGGAAATTCCACCTGTTGAGACAAGACTGTTTTATTTCTAGTTGTGGCCTGTGAAATTGGCAAACCATCTTCAGGCTAATAGCTAAATCAAGAATTGAGTTATGACCATAGTTTATAGCGTTCAACTATAAAATGAGAGTTAATTTAAGCTTCACTTTCCTCAATATAAGCCTCATTAATCATTTTAAGGAATCATTTTAGAACATAGGGCTACTCCTGTCAGAACATGTATGACTTTGTTAAACTAAGTCAGTAAATGACTTCACTTGAGCAATTTTAAACTCTTTAAGAGAACAGCAATTACCCTGAAGAAGCTTTGCCATCAAGAAGACAGTACTGTGAGGAAACTTCCTTAGAAATATCCAATAACAGGCAGTTTACTTTTTCAATTTTTCTTTCTTCATCAAAGTCAAAAGCTAACATGGGTTCACAGAAACAAGACCACTCATGAGTGGAAAATAACCTACAGCAGCATTAAAGGTAAGACATGCTTATGGTATAAGCGCATGCTTTACTCTTCTTTATGCATGAATTTTTATGAATAAAACATTAAAAATGTGAGTGGAAACTAGTTTATGGGTGTGTTTTAAATGAAATGAGTATAACATAAAGTTTCACTCTTGGCAGAATTCTGACTTTATAGCACAACCGTGGAAAGAATCTGCTCAAATTTTTAAGTCTTTTTTTTCTGAGGAACCCACATGTTACTAAAATGGATCAGAAAATACATTATGTGTTCACTACATATTTGACACAGTGTGTATAAAGTAGCTACTTAAAAAATAATTTCCATTCTGCCATGATTCTCTTTAAAACAGAAAAAGATAATAGCCCATTGATGTTTTGTAAAATGTTTTATACTGTTTTGTTTTATATTCCTCTTTTTCATTTTTACCCTTTTGAATACACCAAAGGTGCATTGACTATTTTCTTCTCTAATCACTGTTTTTCTTTGGCCCAACCCAAGCACCAGTCCTCTAATTGAATAATTTATTAGACAGTAAATAAAGATTTATTACTTTTGTAGTTTATGAAAACACAAAGAGAGAGTGAACAACTGGAGCAGGACGACACATGTAATTTAGATTTAAAGAAAGATGAATTCTTGCGTATGTAAAAAGAGAACAAATTAGTCAGAGGAAAATAATTGATGGTAAAAGCAAAGCATAAGCAAAATTTGTGAAAACCAGTAAGAAAAATTAGTTTACTAAGTTGAACCTGAACTACCTCTCATGTGTTCTTGATCTAAGGAAATACAGCTATGCTTCCGATAGCCTGAAAGCTCTATCTTGAAAGAATAGCAGTTAAAAAATCTTTGGGAACAGATTAAATGTTCTTTCAATACTTAGAATTTCCTTTGTAAAAAAAGGTATATACACTCTAAAAATTGATTCACAGGCTTAGTAAATATCATAGTAATGAATAGCTATACTAACATAATAAAATCTCAGAATATCACTTAAGTGATTATTTGAGTTTTACATACTAAGATAAATGTCTAAAAATTCAACGGTTAATTTTTTGTCCAATTTACAACTTATTACTTACTTTATTTCCCAAACTGAAATTAATATTTTCTTAACAAATTTTTTTTTAGATATTGTTAATATTTTTGGTAAATTTCAAACAGAAATATATGGGAATGGATTAATTTTACTGATTAGTTTCAAGAACTACAAGTGTTACTCATTCTCATTTAATATCATTTCAACTTAATCATCTACTTAAGAAATTGAGAGAATTAACACGCCAAATTGACACTAATCGTGGGACCTCATGGGAAATCTGCCTCTCTGCCTTTGCAACAAGTTGCAGCCTGCAGGTGGAAGGAGAAACGCAGACATAATCAGCACCTAGGAGATTACCGTGATAAGTGTCCAGTAAGAGTGAGTGAAATAATGAAGGAGCTGCAAAGGAGATCACTTCCTGTTTGATTGCTGTTTGGATTGCTGACCTGCATGCTGAGCTGCTGCTGAGGCTATCTCTATCTGAGCTA
>JAUZNJ010037096.1:0-11596 GCA_034780135.1 Jordanella pulchra
ATGAAGAATGGAAGGGGAGCTAAGGGGGATAAAATATCCCTCTACCACCGTTGAAGAAAAAATACAGACTTACCCTGCATCATTTTAGTATACAAAAAATATTCACAGTACCGTACTTCCTTTCAGCCATTTACACTGTGCCGTAAATAATTGGGAATCGAGCAAAAAGGTTCACAGTAATATGATGTACGTTTTTTTTGGGGTTTTTTTTTTGGGGGGGGGGGGGGATTAAAGAAATAGAGACAGAATTTATGATTGATTAAAGAAAAATCTCTGAATGAGATAATGAGGCTTTTCAGATATTATGAATTCTACCTAACAAAAATCTCTGAACAAACATTGGAAAATGATACAAAAGTGCTTTTATGATGAGAGGTTTCCAAACATTTGATTAATACCAATTTCGTTCTAAATTTACTCCTTCTTTCATAAACTTGTTCTTTTCTACTGCTGTCTTTCCAGCGCTTTATTCCATTTCTTAATAAACCTTTTACAAAATGTTGAGTTATTGAGAAAAGCACACAGAAAATAATAGATTTGACTTTGGGAAAAATAACCCTGAATAAGATACCCTGTATCCTTCTTAACTTGTTTTGTCTAAATAATATTATAACTACACATAAGATAGAAAAATAAAACAACAAATAAAAAGTATTTGTGCTTAATGCTATAACTTATATCTTTTCCATATCTCACCTTTAAAAAAGCCCAGCTGCTATTTTTGTTGCACTTCCTACTATGTCTTACTGTTATAAGTACATGTTTGATATTGTTCTGTCAATAAAAGGAACCAGACTGAAATGGAATGTGAAAAGCAATGTGGTGATCTAAAGGTAATTTTAATGTGTTGACACTTTTTCTTCTCATTTCATTTTTCCTTTGTACTAACCACAATTGTGTTGTTTCACTCCAGAGTTTGTTTTTTTACTTTACCTTAAAAGCTTGCTTGTCCAAAGTCCATTGTTGCAAGATTTTACTGTTCCTGTGGTGTAGAAACATGCTTACTTCTGTTTGTTTCTTCTATAACTATTTATGCCTGCTCTTAGTCTATTCAATTGCCTCGTGGGAAAAAATAAAGTGATCTGCGTTCTAGCTGCAACTGTTTTCTTTATTCTGTGTGGTGGCAAATATTCTAGGCAACTCTTTAGTAAGGAAAGTCATTATTTGCTGCCCTGAAAATTACTAGGTGAAGTCATCACCTAAGTTGTCTATTTGGTCATGATTTTCCAACCGAAAGAGAGGAATGTTAATATTGGCAAGACAGAAAGTGCTTAAAAACACAATAATTTTAAAAATTAAAAAAATGAACTATAAAAATAATTTACATTTCTTTTTTTATAATTTACATAAACTAAAACTGTAAAAAAAAAAAAAAATCAGATTTATACAAATTCGGGTTAAAGACAGCAGAGGCACACAATGGATGAGGCTGAGCATAAATTAAATACAAGAAGGAATCTATTTAAATGCAACAGTTTCAAAGAAATAAACATTATCTTACATATTATATTTACATCTCTTTTTAGGAAAGATCGGTAAAAGCTTTGGACATGTTTGACTCAGGTCAAATAGGGAAACAGACAGGAGTCACTCTTTTTTCCTAACTTCAGGCATAGCTGTTGACGTGCAGCAGCTCTCACTGCTCGCTGAACACAGTTAAATCAGTGCAATCAGGGCATTGTTGCCTGAACACCTGCCAGTGCTACGGAGAAAAAAAGGAAGAAATTTGTTGCTATTTTTGGAAAAAAAAGTCACTAGAGGGATCTGAAAAGTTGCTTAATATATCAAAAAAACTTGCTAAATTAGTAACGGTGATGGCAACTCACTTTAAGCATATTGCCACAACCTACAATATAGGCATAGAGTCAGAAAGTCTTATTAAGCGTAATGTGACCAAAATGATGTGGGTGGATGGATGGATGGATGGATGGATGGATGGATGGATGGATGGATGGATGGATGGATGGATGGATGGATGGATGGAAGACTTGAGTAACAGAGTGCACAGATAATGGAAAGATGAATTAATGATTAGATAGACTGAGAAGAATGAACAAATCAATCAAGCACGAACAATTGATCATGGATTAACTGGAGAATGGATAAGTTGGCAGATAAATGGATAAATGTTCTTTTAGATTTTATAATCCATTGTTCCCAGTATTCCCTCACATTGTGATCACACAATATATGCACCTAGTATTGTGAGATAAACAAGAAAGAAACAAATGCTGACTTTTAATTTGTTTTGGGTGAATTTTTCATGTTAAGCTGTAATTGCTGTAAGCAACAAAACTGTGCTTGTCCCTATTAAATGTCTGTAGGTGGTGTTTTGTCCTTTGTTTTTTTCACTCACCCCTTCTTTTCTTATTTTTCTTTACACCTCCTCCTAGTGTCCTGAAATCAATAGGCAATTTTTAGTTCAAGATCCAGGTAGTGTTTAGGGAACTGATTTTTTTTTTATTTGAAAAAAAAAAAGAATATGGAAGTAGAATAAAAGGGTAAATAAGACGACAGCAAAACACTAAACCAAAACACTGCCTAGAGGGTGAATTAAAAAAAGAGAAAAGTGGCCGAATAAAGAAAGAAGACAGAAGCTTGGTGATCATTAAAACCTATTTTCATTCATCAAGGTAGTCTCCTGTCTGCAGATCAGTGGACAGCTCATGCAGCAAGCACAACACTAATATCCATCCTAAAAAGAAAACACCAGTTTCTACATGACTCAGATCGGTCCATACGGCTGACAGGCAAATTTTTGTAATGAATCTTTCTTTCTCCAATCTACCAAACATCTAGAGCGGCCCCTTTGCTCTCAAGGGAAAGCTATTTAAAAAGAAGAACCACTCAGATATTCTGCCGTCTCTTTGGTCATCTATCTTATTTTCTCTCTTTTTCATGAACCCCTATTTATGGTTGTTTTGCTATTACGATTGCTCCAATTAAGCATGAAGAGGGTCACATATTTCTGTTGTAAATTCTAGTTGCACTCCTCAGAGAGCAGCTCTACTTTTGATATAATCAGAAACAATAATACCAAATGTTTTCATGGAACAAAAACGGGACATAAAACAATGACATCAGGGGTCATCCTGTATCTTAATATTGAAAAAAATTCAATTCTAGTTCAATAAAATGTATCTTTGTTCGGGAAGCAAAATCTTAGACTCGACATGCTTTTAAATAAACTGGTTACCAAGCTTAATCTTTATGTTTGGATGTCTGGACACTCAGACCTGCTAATGAAGTTAGATCCTCCACGGAGAGGAGCAGCCCCGTTCTCCAAAGTGCACTTTAATTGAAAGTGGAAAAAATAAACCTGTTAAACACGTTAACATGTTCCACTTTCTCTCGTGTATTGGACTTGCTTTTATCCTGACCTTAAAAATAAGATTCTAGGGAGCCAAAAAAATGAAAAACACATTTAAATCACAATTTACCTAATGAGGATTGTTAAGAAAAACAAATAGAACCAATTGAAGCCACAGTCCCTCTAACTGCAAGTGCAGAATGCCATTGAACAACAAAGTTAATTTATAAATAAAACCAACAAAATACTTTTTTGTATAAAATGTTATATTCAGAATGCTTTTGTCATCCAGGTCCTGAACTATACAAGTTTTGACTTACAATATGTAATTGTCATTTTAATTTTTTCTTAAAATCTAATTTTACTGCTTGTTGTTCCATTGAGTATGTGTGATATCCTGATTGTCAGTTGATGCATTTTTTATACTACTGTGCATCTCGCTCGTCAGCCCCGTTTAAATATTTCAAGTGCCTTATCAATACACTGTAGGGTTATGATATGGCCAAAACAATCATAGAAGGACAGCCAAGATGAGAGTTATTTAAAAGACAGTTACACTCAGTGCAAATATTGTAGACTACACAAGGTCATTCCAAAGAACTTGGCTGTTTAATTGTGCTAGATACAAAAATATGAATGGAAACTTGGTAAAGGAAGAAAAGAGGGGTTAAAAAGGGTGAACAAAATAGCAAAGCCATAGCAAAGCCCATTGAAGACTTTAAAGGAGATTTACAGAGCGTGGAATCATGCTTCCAGAGTCCTGGGGAAGAGTGGAGATTAACAGAATCCAAGTTGCAATAGGTCCAATGTGAACTTTCAACAATTATGGATGATTTGAAAGGCTGATTTTTCTGCTGCTGTTACTCCACTATGTCGAAGTCGAAAGTCAGAACACTTGTCTACTAGAAAATTTTAGATAATTTTATGTTTTCTGCTCCTGACAAGCCTATTAGATGCTCTGAATGTTGAGCTGCTCTATTCTTTCATTGCAATCTAGAGAGTGGCGTTGCTTTATTTGCTTTGATAAAATGGAAAAGCTTTTTTTTAGATTTGTAGGAAAAAAACAGGATATAAAAGAGTGATTCTCGAACAGCAAAACACTAAACTAAAACACTACTAAGAGGGTGAATAAAATAAAAGAGAAAAATTCTCAAATAAAAAAGGAGACAAAAGCTTGGTGATGATTAAAAACTAATTTCATTTATCATGACAATCTCTGCAGATCAGTAGACTGCTCATGTAGCAAAAATGACACCTTTTTAACCGTAAAATCATATCATCATAAAAAAAACCCCACCTTTTAATTCAAACCCCCTCTACCGTTCAATATTGAATAAATAGTTATATAAGCACAACGACCCATATATATTATTTTTAATCAAACTATTTAAGTATCGGATTGGTTCAAAGTGATAATATTTTAGTTTTTTTTATTTTAGAAACCCTTTGCATTTTATACAATTTCTGTGAAAAACAAAAAAATTCTATAGAAGTGTGAACAGTACATCAACATTTGTTACAGTATGATTCCTTCAAACAGATATGGTACAAAAATAATAAATAGCAACAAGGCATATAATGTTGCATATATACAGAAGAGTTGAAATCTTAATACTGACAGAACAATGACAGTTCAGCTATGCGTCCATTTTGCCTTAAGGAGCTTAAAAATTGCTATTCAGTGTGCAGCATTCGGTGCAATTAAAACATTTAGGCCACTGATGCTACTTTTTCTCGTTAAGCCAGCTATTCGGACAAGCAGCGCTTTTGGTGACCGCAGATAAAATTCTGCCTGAGGAATCTATACTAATTTGAGGTATTCAGGAAGTACATCTGGCTGCAGAGCTCTTATTCGGTTCAAGCCTTGGAGGTTTTTAAGGTTTTATATCCCAATGGATAAACAGCCGCTTCTGCATCAGATTTACGGGGGTACAAAAAACAGCTAGCACAAAGGTTCCTGCTTGGATTTGTAGTATGCAAATAAGAAAATGCAATTAATTGTGGGGGTTTTGTGTTGTATTTTTTATTTTTTACACGCAAATTAACATCTTTAAATCCCTGCCCTAATATAACTGATAGTGGTTGTAACAAAATTACATGTATATTTTATATTATTTTATATTATACTATATAGTGATGGAAATGACTGTGGTGAAAATCATTAAGTTTAGCATTTCCTTTAAAATTTTATAACATATTAGCTTGCTTATCTTGGTCTAAGAGTTAGCATGAAATATACTCAAGACACACAACATAAAATTGTATTTTTATTATTTAAACATTCAGAGAATATATATGTATTTTTTTTCTTATTTTAAGAAAAAGCTCTTGATTTTTTCCCATGATAACTCCCAGATGACCACTGATGTGGTTGCAAGCTGACAAAGGTTAAAAAAGAAAGTTCAAATTTACATCATCTATTTCTATTCAATTTGTTTCTTTGTGTCTAGTAAATGCTACATGAATAAAAATTAGACACGTTTTGTTTTTCTTCTTTCTTTTGATAGCTGGGGAAGCACTGAATATAATGCACAGGGGTTTGAACACATTCCACCAATTCACCATAAGTCATCTAAAGGCAGAGGAAGCAAACTTGTTCAGCTGAATTCTAATTACAGTAAACAAACTAATTTAAACACAATTGCTTTCTAATGTGATTAAATTCTACTCCAATTAAAATAACAGATTAAGCAGGACTCGTTGGGAGGGTTAAAGGAGGACATCACAAAGGAAGAAAAATAATCTCTAACAGGCATATCTTTTTAAACTTGCTTTCAAAAGAAATATGTTTAATTTATTTTCAAATCATTTAGTTTACCTGGATGATTTAAAGGGTGAAAAATCAAAAACTGTGAAAAATGAAAATATCCGAGAAACAATATGGTTTATATTTTGAAGTTTTTTTAGTGTTTATAACAATTAAGCATGTGCAGATTTTTCTACCAACACCATTCTGTACTGATGTATTTGGTGTCACCTTGACCATACTATTTAAAAAAAAATCTACAATATTTTTTTCTTTACTGTATTGGAAATTTTAAACTGTTCATCAATTTTACTTTTCTTGTTATCAGGTCATAAAGGACTGTCCTTCACCACATCTTTATGTTTGAATTCCTCAATGGGACGCAGTAGGTCCCATGTTGAGTCACCACCTGAGTGCGTTTTAGCTATTACAAGGGCCAGACATGGCCTTCTGCTGTTCTGAAGTGTGTCTGCCTGGCTGTATTCTATTTCAGCAACATCGCATAATGGAGCGTGTACCTCCTCACCTACATGGTCAGATATGCAGATGACAGATGGCGAGCAGAGAAATCCATGGAGAAAGTAGTCCATTAGCCAGGCTAACCTTGAAACTATTGGGGAGGTTAGGAAGCCAGAGCGAGCCAGCTCTCCCCTGCAGGGAGAGTGAGAGCTGAACATCCTCCCTGCACGGGCTGCGGAAATTCAATTACAGGCTAATGAAGAGTGAGCTGACCTCCCTGCGCCATCACCACCACCCTGCAGCCTCCCCCTACCCCCCTTCTCATCCCTCTCACCCAGCTGAAGCTCATTATTTACTGTAGCTGGGCAGGTTAGCAAGGCAACCTGATTTCACTCAAGCCAGAACTGTCCACAGAACATCTGTGTCCCATGACCTAACCCTGTGTGTTTTGGCCCACATTAATCTCATAGTTTTATTTTAGTTTCTCGCCCTTTCTGTGACCAAATTTTTCTTTTGTCTCAAAAGGTAGAGGCCAGCATGGTGTTCTGACGTGTCTTTCATAATGATAACTGTTATTCTTTTCTTATTCCCCCCAATTTTCTGAATTAACTCAGAAAAATTCTAAATTTAAATCAATTAATTTCAAATCCAATCCAAGTAGAAGGCTAATATTGATCATTCCATCTATGTTACTTAGCTTTAACCCATTTATCTTCTAAAACAGTTCAGGTCAATACAGTACACAATAAGTTCTGATGCAGACACTGTCCAACACATGATGAAAGTCTATCCAAACTATAACAATACTACCCATTAAATTACAGTCAAATTAATAATACTGCAGATATGTTCCAACTAGAAATTAGTTCTAGTTTTATAAACTGTAAAAATCAACTTAAAAAAAATCTGTTATACCATATTTTAGTTTGATTTCGCACTTTCTAACAGAATCCAATTAAATCCAGGTATTTTAATCTAAGACATCATTTTATTTGAATATGCAGACAAGCCATCAACTTTAATCCATGTAATGTTAATACAGCTCAATTCAATTCACTGTATTTCATTTACATCTAAAGAAGCTAAAATCTTTTCAATGCAGTGCACGTAATTTCTATCCACCTTATTCTACTTCTGTTAAATGTGGCAAAGCTTTAATCAAACTAAACAGTAGATCATGCATTTAATATTACATGCAGTCCAGTTCCATTAAATTTTAAATCAGTAATAATTTCATAAATAATAGTAAGTAAGTAAACAAATTAAACAGGTGAGGATTCCAGAGTTTTTATTCATTTCTACTCTCAATCATATAACAGGGGAGGGTGAAAGAGAGTGGAGAAGAATCCTTTACATGTTTGTCATTTTGGTCACCAGAACGGTCAAATACTGGTACCAGTAAGATATTTAGGGATGGTATGCAGTTCTGGGAAGACCTGCTGCCTGCTTTTTGGTGTCATCAACTTCAGCATATAGTTAGCAATCCAAGCGCAGTGAAACAGGTGTGGAGCTAAACTCTCAAACATGCTCATTCTTTAAGTATCTGGCGCTTGTTAAACTTTGAAAAACCTTTCTTTTCCGGCGGTGCTCACACACTAATCAGCCTTTGTGTGTGCTTTGCTCCGTGTCTGCAGTTGCACTCTGCCCTGGTGGTGTCTTCAGCAGGTGCTTTCTCTTTCAACATGTCTCTGCCCTTGCATCTTAATAAACTATATTGGGCTGAACAATACCATCAGCTAAGGGTAAAAATACTTTTGCCTCACTTTCTGGATTTTATTTCTGTAACCTCACAAGACATGATGTGCAACTCCCTTTAATTTCTACAGAAGGAATCCCTGTATGATACTTAAAAATGAATAAATATCCAGATGAAAAGGCAGATAGACCTTTTTATTAGATCTCTCATAGTTTCTATATATCTATCCACCCAATTAGGTTTTTCATGCTTCCTTGTATTGACATAAAAGTGTTTTCTCTATGTCCTTTGAAACTTTGAATACTTAATTTGTATTTAATTTGTATTATTAAGCCCTGATGATCTGGTTAAAAAAAGTGATTGAATAGGTAAGCCGGTTCTTAGTCTAGTTTTTGTTGATCAAGAGTTAAAATAATCTAGTCTTTTCCACATTTTTCTTTTTACAAAGAGTTCGGTAGGTGTTGCATCAGCTAAAAAAAATGCTATCCGCTAGGCTAATAGAGGGTTTTGTATCTACTAAAGAGTGTGAATAAAAGGTGATGGAAAATTGATGGAATTTTATATTAAATATTCTATAGATAAAGAGTTTCTGTGCCTTTTCATTTTAAATTAAGTAATAGTCCGCCCTGAATAACTATTCTAATATTTATTCATTCTCTTGAATAGTCAAAATTGTTTAAAATAGAAAACACAAAAGTGTTAATTAGCTTTTATATATAGCTTATATTGGTTTTTAAAGAAAAAAAATCCAATCATTTAAAATGCATGCAGGGTGTAAGAAAACATTATGAGCCAATTACTTCCTTATTTATAATACTGGCAAGAATTTAAAACTACTTTCATCCTTGCTAATAAGGACATTTGATATGATTTAATAACATTATATTAGAGAAATCCGCAAATTTCTAACCATTATCCAAGCCTAACAGCAGTGGCTTATCTTTTGAAGTTAAAGGGCAATACTATGAACATGTCCATTATATGTTTTTATTACATAATGTTGCAGCTTACAGCCTGTCCTTAAGGCACTTCTAGAAGTCATTTTGGCAGCTTGGATGGAATCCAGTCTCAATCCCTGACCGTGAATGCAAAAAAATAAGAAATAAAAATGATAATCTAATTAATTAATATCTCCAAAAGATGTTTTCCCAGACTGTTAGTTAAAGGCCAAGGCAGCTGTGTAGCTACAATTCAATATAGCATCCATGTAAGGAAGAAAAAAAATGACCAATGAATGCCCATCAGTGTGTCGCCACCTCGACTATCTAAAGAAAAATTATAGTTTTTTTATAGCACTTATGTATGTTCAGTTCCAGATCTTTTGACATTTCCTCTCTGTGGCTACATTTTGCTGACAAATTGTTTAGTTCTGTCCTCTTTAGACTGGATATTACTGATTTGTAGGAATATAAACTTCTAAAATTCACATATAGACTCATAGTAATTCCTCTCCACCATGTTTTCATTCCCAAAGAGTCTAACTCTATTTCTCTAGAGAGACAGTTAATGCCCGTGTTTGAACTTATTTTGCTGTGTACTAGATATTTCTGTGCTGCTATGTTTGTGCATTTCTAGACTCGTCCACTGACAGCATGCAGCTGCGTCCAGCCATCACACAAAAACACATGCTAAATCAACAGAAAGTGCTCTTTCACACACAAACTGCCCTACAAAGCACTTTCCCTACATTGCTGTGTGGAGATACTGATGTTTTGCTCATGGTTTTATCACCGTAGTGGGAAAAACTAAGATATATTTTGCTTTCTCTCTGAAAAACCCTATATAAAAGCAACTGGGAACTTGAAGATTCCAGTCCTACAAAAAAAAAGAACAAAATTAAAAACAACATAAATAAAATAGATACTTTTTTTAACTTTCAGCACAAGTTGAGTTTTAATTGATCGGACTTGCTTTCAAAAGAAACAAAAAAAAAAAAGGAAAGAGATGGAAATGCCTCATAGTATTTTAGGAAAAAATAAATAGTTTAACAGGAAGCGACAGAGCTGACAGTAAAAAGTAAAACCAACTATTTGTTTACAGCTCACTGCTTCTGCCGTATGGTTTGCTCATTCAAAACTAGCTTAAACATTTTTAAAAAATGACTTAAACTGGGCATAAAAAAGGAGGCCAAGTAAAATAGTAAATACCATAAAAATAGGGGCTTAATTATGTATATATCTTTACAAAAATTTTACTTTTAATTATATGTAGAGATACAGAAACCAGAATCCTGAGGCTAAGAGTTTTCATAAAGTTTTGATCTCTCCATTTCACTTTTGTCAAATTCATATTTCCTTGAGGTTCAGTAAGATGAAGTAGCACTGAAATATATATTATTGCTGTTCAGAAGTTACCATTTTTTCGTTTCTTTTGTGTTTTTTGAACTAGCATCAAGTAAAAGACAAAATGATTGCAGATGTTCAACTAAATCATGCCCGTGTTAGTAAGACTAGCAACTTCAGAGCACTTTTTCTAGACACTTTTTCTAGACTGCCACCTCCTCAGTGAAAAGTGACACAAGGAAAAGAAAAACCACAGAAGTTAATACAAACATTATTCCAACATTTAGCCTAAGCCTGTAGCTGTCTGTGGAGACACTGCTTCCAGAAACTGCAACAAATACTAATTCTGTTCAGATCTAGATACCTATGAGAATAAGGTTTTACTGTATTAACATGGATCAAAACAAGTATTGGCCAAACCCTGCAGGTAAAGGATTTCATATGTTTTTACTGTCGACGGATAGCTGGCTGCATCAGGGGCCTGTGCATCTCAAAGAAGCAAATTAATTTCTCCCACAAATGAGCTCTATGCACAGCTCCACTACCTCCTGAACTTCAGCAGCTCCTCGGTTTCCTGTCTTTTATTACTGGACAAGCTGATTAATCTTTCTGGCTGGTTACTGAGGTTCTTCTCTTTCTATCCCTTATCTGACTTTTGCCTGCTCTATTTTACTCCTCTAAGTAGATTTTTCTCCCTTATTTTCAACTCCTCTTTCCACCAATGTTCCTATTTTCCCCCACTATCATTCAGTCTTCATTATGTCAGTCTTCCTCTCTTCTTCCTCTCTCATCTTCTATCAATCTTATACTATTTTAAAATGGAGACATAACCAAATCACAATCACGTCCAAAAGCCTTAGAATTTACAACATGAAAACACCAATTGGAATTTGGTTTCCTTTGGTTCAGACACTGCTGTTATTCCTATATAATCCCATGATACATATTATTATTATCTCTACTGATGAAATACTAAAAAATGCTACAGTAATTACCACAATATTTAGATCTACAAATACAAACATCATAAATGAACATTAAACAGGTGGTTTTCTCTTCCTCCATCATTCTCAGATCATATGATCTCATTCAGTTTTCCCGTT
>JAUZNJ010037097.1:0-11596 GCA_034780135.1 Jordanella pulchra
GACCCCGGTGTGAGCTATTGGCATTTTATTTTATTTTTTTGAGTTGGGGGGTGGATTCTTGAAGCAGATATTGCCTTTTTTCTTCTTTCATTTGCATGATTAAAATGACACAGTGCTAACAAATGTTACATAATTCTCGAATAAAAACAACAAGAAACTTTTTTGAACAAATCAAACAAAAGGTCAGAATTATGGCAAATTCATGATGAAATAATTCCTTTAGCACTATTTGGAGATCTTTTTTTATTTTTTATTTATCCAGCTGCCAGCAAAAACTAAAGATAAAATTTTAAAGACAAAAATTAGAGGGATCTGAAGACTCCTATTAATTCAGTAGCTGGTGTTTTTTAGCCTACTTTTCAGAAACCAAGCTGTTGTTTTATATTTAAATCGATCTTAAAAAAGAGGTTATACTTCTGCATATTAAAAATCCTGGAAAAAATTATAAAATTATGATCTGTGAGCATTGTTTTCTATGTTATTTTATCTACATTTTGTATAGGTGCCGTGTCATCAGATGAAGGCTGAAGCTGCTCTGTTCTACTACATCAGGACAGAATGTGATAGTTTTTACCTCCTTGTCACCATCTCATCTTATTTTTTTCTACAGTTGGGCGTCCACTGACCATCTTGGGATCAAAGTTCTATCCTCCTTGAGTGCACTAAGTAGTTTAATAATTAACTGAGTTAAGAGAGTATGTATCTCTCTGCAGCTTGCTGTGATGGGCCAATAAGTATTGTTAATATTCAATATGGTGTCATTTTAACATTTGATTCAGTCTGTTTAAAATTTTGGCTCCAAACCATAGTTTATAATACTTTGACACGCTCAAATTTGAATGTATGCCCTTATTTTGTAATATTGTTTGATCTTATGCCCCTGTTGTGAGGCTGCGGTCCCGTATTTTGTCAGGGGAGTCAAAAGGTCAGAAATATCAGTAGCAGCAGCCTTTCCTTTATGGTAGGGATTTATGCAGTTTTGGTGTGAAACATCCTGCCAGACAATTATCACATCATATGGGACTGATGGAAATCAATTTTTGTAGATTTAAAGACGCACAACGGGACCATGTCGCAGTAAAAAAAAGAAAAAAAGAGTTTGCTAAATGTCCTGTCATTACTTTTTCTGTTGGTTGGACATAGATTCAAGTTCATTTAAAAAAAAACCTTTATGTCTCCCAAATGGAAATGAACCTTTGACTTTGAAGCCTTTGACCGAAGATCAGTTGAAGTTAAACTTTTATGTAGAACATTTCAGTGATCATTTTTCTTGTTTTGTAGTGTTAAATGTTTAAAGATGCTTGATAAATGGAAATTACTCAGAGAACAGCAGTCAACAACAACAGGTATATAAAAAAAAACACTTGACCATTAGTTAGAAACTAATAGCCTCTCTACAGTTTAAACAGAAGTAGAGTTTCTTTATCAGCTTGCTTATATATAAGATTTTAGATAAAGGCTGATGTATATTGTGATCCTGGGTGAAGTCTTTACGACATAAAGTGACCACCTACTTACCGTTTTTTAAAAAAAAAAAAAAAAAAAAAGACATTTGTGCTCATTCTCAGATTTGTTCCTGCGGTTTAGAGGTGCATCGACCCATTTTTTTTCCAAACTGATATCGATGTATGAGCTGAGCATATTGGTCGATGTTCGATACCCATCTGATACTATTCCTGATTAAATTAACTGTTTACCTTGCTATGTGTGTAAAAACATCAGACTTGACATAAACGTTGTTTTAAAAAAAAAGGTAAAAAATGAACATGTATATAAATCATCCCAATCTGCCGTATGAGCTCTATGCAATGATCTAATCAGCTTTGCAAACATAAAACTGAAGTCACTACATCGCCGTAACTCTATTGACGTGTGTGATATCAATAAAAATAGAAATGGCTGGATCGGCATCATTCAGCCAATATCCCATCCAGCTAATTAGTTAATATAGGAGTCGATATCCAATCTGACTATTGGATCAGTGGATATTCACTGGTGTTAGTGGAAAATTACATTATCTACTTAATGCTTTTTTTATAATATGGAGCTTAACAATGGCAGAATAATTTAACTTAGGTAATTCATTAATTTTGTGATCTACAAGCAGTATATTTAAAATAACCCAAAATAAATTGACATCTTTTTTCTGCTTCTATTTCTTTATTGGGAGTTGATTCACAAGTTGGATGTTATGATGAGAAAAACACAGAAACATTCCCAGTTTGTTTTGTTCTTGTTTTTAACTCTGTGGTTCTGTGAACATCCAGGTCTGCCTCTCTAAGCAGATCTTACCTAAGCTTTCCGCCATGTCAGCACCTTCCAAAGTCATGTTACTCTCTTCTTACTGTTTGTGTGCTCACCTCAAAATATTTGGTTGTTTCTATTTTTAAACACTCCCTCAATAAGACCCTAGACCTCTATCTTGCCGTTCCTAAAGGTAAGCAGCTTTTATCTGGTTGAGGTTTTAGGCGTGGGATAACAGTGTTCTAGTCTTCCACACTATTGTGTTTACAGCTGTTTTTAACGCAAGTGAACTTCACTGAAGCATTGAATATGATGCTGTAGTAAGAACTTCAAGCCTAATGCTTTGTTCGTATTATGCTAATGGTGTAACGCTAATCATTTCCTACATAAAATTTGTTTTTATAAAAATATAGAATGTGTAAAGTCGTTTTTCTTTTGTCTGTTTGCAGCGATCCTTATGTCAAGCTTTCCCTCTATGTTGCCGACGAGAACAAAGAGCTTGCTTTAGTCCAGACGAAAACGATTAAAAAGGTAAGTCTAGAAGTGAAAAAAAAACGTTAAATAAGAAGGACAATTGCAATTGAGATTTTACCAAAATAAACCCTAAAAAAGCTACTTAACATTTTTTTAATCAAGGCTGTAATTTCAATGGATGAAAAAGAAAAATCACAGGCAGGGAGCGGAAAGCAGTCCTTTATTTTTATGTTCTGTGGAGTTTCTAGCTACCAAGTCACTTTGGGGAGGAGAGTTTTCACAGCAGGGGGAGCTGTTGTTGATGTTGATGCTTTTTAGTGATGCTTTTGATTGGAAAAGTGGTGCTCTGTAATAAACATATATGTTAAACATAGACTGTAGTATTTTATTTGTATACAAGTAGATATTTTTCTGGATATAAAATGATACAAGTGGTAAAACTTCAAAAGTAGCAGCCTGAAATGGCTGCCAACAGTACCAATTTGTTTTGTTTTTTGTACAATATTTGTAATTTAAAAAAAAAATGGAATTAGTTTGAATCAATCTTGAGCAGCTCAGGCCTCCATGCAGACATATGCTGCCAGTGGCTATGACTGCTTTATAGGATATAAATAGCTTGACAATACACTGCTATGTGGAGCAGAAAAAAGAAGTATCAGTGCTCTGGCTCTTCTGTAGCTTCTTTGTTTCTTTAAGGGACACCTTTGATGGGACCGCTACTGTTGAAGCTAAGTGTATGGCTTGTAGCTGAATGACATAAAGCATGATGGAAATACTGACAAGACTTGAAGAGACTTAAACGAGTTTTAGGAGTTTTTAATGAGCATACATAGTGGAGATAATTTACTCCCTGCAGTTTTCAACTTTAATGTTTGGAAATAGCTTTTCTTTGTGAAACTGATGAAAACTGTGCAGAGATCAATTCTTTTTATGGCAATATTTTAGCATTGCTGCTTATTACTTCTAATGTCTAATAGCTGAATATGATTTCATTAGGATGCCTCCATTTGTAGTTTATTGCTTAATTTCTTACACAATACTGTGCTGCTTTTTTATAGCAACGTACTGGTCTAATCAGATTTAAACTTTGCTTTTCAGACATTAAATCCTAAATGGAACGAAGAATTCTACTTCCGGGTAAGCATAGCTTCAAAATCTCATGTGCCCTAATAAATGTCCTGTTTTCACTACATCAGCTTCCAACCTGTTGTTGGATTAGTAATCCGCTGCACTGTTTCCTGACACGTATGCTAACGAATAGAAATATATTTGTTGTGTAAATCTAAAGGTGAGGTAATGAAGTGGATTTTTGCAGAAGATCAAGCTGCTGATTATAAAATGTGTTTCTTACAGCGTTTATCATGTAATAAAAAAGATGCTGGAGGCTTTTTTTATGATCTGATGTCTCTTTACGCAACTGAAATGCGAATCATGAAAGCAAACAGCCACAATCTTTGATTTCATCTACTTTTTATGTATGTATCTTACACTTTTTTTCTGACAGACCAAGACAAACTAGTGTAAATGCAACGTGGAAGAAAATCATACGTGGTGTTCATGATCTTGTATGAATACAAATCTGTGGCATATTTTTTCAGCTCCTCTGAGTAGAATCACCCTTTTGTGCAAGTAATGTCTTTCATTTTTGCACATCTAGGAAACCTTTGTACTTTTTCTTTGCAAAGTTGCTGAGGCTCAGTCACTCTGGCTGGAAATAATTTGTTAATATCAGTTTTCAAGTCACGATTGAATTTAGGCCCGTGCTCTTCTAACATACGAGTACACTTTGATCTGAGCCATTTAATTGTAGTTCCTCTCTCTTGTGCATAAAATATTGCATGTCTCCTAGATTCAATTCAGTTTATTTATATAGCAATTAACCTTAGTCCGTGCATGCGATAGTGGAGAGGAGAACAGTAAGAAACCTCCAGCAGAACCAGGCTCAGTGTGAGCGGCCCTCTGCTGACACCAACTGGGGTTCAAGGAGACAGAAGCAGACATATAAAAATGAACATAGAAGCACTGAGCTAAAAAACACTTTCTATATTAGTAAAAGTAATGATAAACTAGCCAAATTTTCTTTTCAGAATTGCATTTCTTTTGGATGATTGACAGAACAATATTCTATAAAATGTTTAAAGCTTTTGACATTGTTGTATAAACTAACTCTGTCTTTGCCTTTGGTCTTCATAAAAACAAAAAAGAAATAAATAAAAACAGCCTCCCACTGAATTTGATTTAGGGCTATCAGAATAAAGATGGCTGTATCTGAAGATTATAGTGTTAAATGTTGTTGTAAATAAACATATAAAAAACATGTTTTGTTCTGTTTCCACATTGAAATTATGGGCTGCTCTAGATTAGTGTGTCTGAGAAAATCGTAACAAAATGTATTAAAGTTTCTGGGGACAAATATTAAATGTCCTTTGCGGGAAGATAAAGGCAGATAACTTTTTAAATTTTGTCTTTCTTAAAAGCTCAATTTGTATTTGAAAGAATGACTAAATAAAATCAATGTCATCACTCACCCCCGGTATTTCATTTCCAACAGGTCTGCCCACAGAACCACAGGCTACTCTTTGAGGTGTTTGATGAAAACAGATTGGTAAGATTCACACTCCTCATCCACCACTTTGTTTTCTGCTGCTTTGCAGTTTGCAGGACCTTGTATGGGTTTTGATGCCATAGTTTTAGTAATAATCGGATTATTGATGATACTTTTTTATGCTTGCCTTTCATTGTTCTGATATCCTAACTCAGAATAATAAAATTACTGTAGGACTCATCAAGCTTAATGTTTTCCTGTTTCTTTTTATTTAATTTACAACAAAAAAACTCCAGTCTACAATACATTGTGTTAATCTAATCCCATTAAAGCAGGTTGTGGAGGCAGATTTATACACTAAATGAGTAGGAGCTTGTTTTCCTGCTCAGCTTCATCGTCTGGTAAAACGGCTCGTGCATTCGTCTGTAGTCACATATCAAAGTATTTCCTTCCTGACAAAAAGTGCTTGTAAAAATATCTCAGTTGAGGGCCCTTCAGTTGCCATAACAACCAAATAATTGTATAGTTTTGCAGCTAGTACAATTTCAAGTAAATATTGATGATAAATTTGGTCATTTGCGCTAATGTATAAACTTGATCTGAACGAAATGTGTACGGAGCTGATGGATTAGTGCAGGAGTCTCTGTCATCTGGGAGAAGAAGACAAAGACTGATCTCTGGGTGTTCTTTAATGTTTATGGCCATGAATAACTCTCAAGAATTAGATCTGGAGCTTTTTGTTTTGATGCTGATGCTCCGTCAAAGGTATGACATGGGGGGGGGGGGAGAGACTTGTTCAAATTCAGGTCTTTATGAGTTTGCAGTTATAAGGTTGTAGATTACCTTTTACCTCGACCAAATGGGACCAACTTTATGCCTGAAATTCATTCACTGATTTAGGCAGGTAACGGGCACTATGTGCGTAGAAAACTAGATGGCAACTCCTGTTAAAAATAGGGCAGCTTTTATTTATCCCCGAGTGCAGTGAGAGCTTAATGTTTCTGTATGACGAAGGATGTCAAGAAAGCACAACACAGACGGCCTCAGGCACAGTTCACTCCTTATAAGTCTTAGGAGGTGCTCTCAGTCCGTCCTGAGGTGCTTGCCAAGGCAGCTCCTCCACCTCTGGCCTGTGCTTTTTTTTAAACAGGGCTACTTGCTGTTTTATATCCATTGATTTATGCTTCTGTCTTCAGACGGTTTGAGGTTTTTGCTGCTTTAAGACAGAAACGTTAATGCTCCTGGCACACTAACTCGTCTATTGTTGGTGCCTGCGATGCAGCACATATATGACTTTCAACCTAACTGATCTGCAGTACAGCATGATATCTATTTGAGGAAAGCATGTTATATCATTTTTGCAAGCTGCGCTGGTTGCCATTTTACTACACGTTGACGTTCTCCTTTCTTTCTACTGATTATTCGTCGTAACATTTCACACACTCATGTATTGACTGTGCCTAACACTGCAGGCAGTGTGTCATCTCCAAGCCCCACAGCCTGCCAAGACACGATTTCTTCTCGTTCTTAACTCTCCCTTTTTTCTTCTTCCCTGCACTCTTTTCCTTCCTTTTTGTCTTTTTTTCGGTGTGTTTTGTTGGAATAGAGTATCAGCAGCTTGTTCCAGAGTAGATCAGAACATTGATTGAACTGGCACAGAAGGTAAACGCAAGGCAAGTGCTTTCCAGACATTTATCTCCAAAAGGTCAAATGATGACAGAGGTTTGTCGGTTCTCTTCTTTCTCTTCCACTAGTGCCGGGGGAAGCAGTCCTTTCTTTTCAACATGCTGGTAGATTAGTGAATCACCTCGCTGTTGAGCAAAACAAAGCTCTCTCCTTATGAATGTACGGCCTGCTGTCAGAGGTGCTTTAGCATTATTTGACAGTTTTGTCATTCAGGATTAGAGACAAAGATCTCAGCTGATTTGTATCCCAGGCGATATTTGATGCAAACAGAACAGTCTATAAAACAAGCAGCTTGTTAAATGTTTGGCTCTGTACAGGGGAGACTGTGTGTCTTTTCTGTGTTGTGTAGTCGACTCCCCAGGGATGGCCGCTCTGTTTGTCTTATCAAAGCTGCAATCTGTCAAAAAGTATCTTTGCTTTCCTGGTGCCTTTTTATCTGCTAATTGTTTCCTTCCAAATCCTTATCCTAAGATGGTATAGAATAAAAGTTTATATATTTAATGTTGCATTTTTTATATTCTTTTTAAAAAAAGGATATTTGAGTGATTTGGTGGGAAAATCGTCCATTTTCTATTTGTCCTTCATTGGAAAAAAAAAATAGAGATTTCTATTTTGTTGTCCCCTCTGGTAAATAGATATCCGTTGTTTGAAATATCTTTTACGTTTTGCTTTCTGTAAATAGTTGTGTAATCTGTATATTAACGAGATATGAATTCAAAAGGATAGATGGGTGTTTTGGGCAGTTATAGGTATTATGTGTCCTGGTGGGGGTGGGAGCTGTTGTAACCTGAGGTGGTGGGGCTGTTTGGAGTCATGTGACTGACAGGCAACCTTCTGTCACCTCAGTAACCAGGAACTCCACACGCTGTCACCCTATCATAGCAGGAATGCTGGCTGTCACTCGACCGAGGCTATTTCTGCTGCCTGTCGCTGGTGCTTGGTGTTCCTAATAGTTTGCTCTACAGGGATCTTCCATTCTTAATTTATTTTAATCTTAGCTGCCCGTCCTCTTCTCTGAACTCTTATTTTCCACCTTATATTGGAGAATTTTGCTGCTACTGTTGTGTTTTTGCGGTGAGACAGCTCTGGTCTGTGAGCATTTCATTGTGGGTTAGGAAAGTTGTGGAAGAGACTGGGAGAGAGTGGAAAGGAAGGGAGGGGGAAGAAAAAAGGGGATAAGTCATCTAACCAGCCAGCCAAAGGAGAGGTGGGCGACACGAGGAGAGGAGGGAACCAACAGTAAGTCCGAGTTCTTGCAGTCAGTGAGAGTGAACAGAAGCTGTAGGACATGAGGTGAAAATGGCTCAGCGTCTGCGTTTGTACTTTAGATCTGGCCGTAGCAACACTGCTCCGGAGATGCTGGAAATGGACCCAGAGGAGCAGGAAGGAGAGAGGGAAACGGGTAGAGCGCACTATGTGCGGCCTCTGCTGTTACCAAGGCCTCCTCTGGAATCTGCAGCGCAGCATGTCCCTTCTGGAAGTTTTGATTTACGAACAGAGCCTCCACTCAAACGGAGCTCCTCCATGTTCATACCACAGCTCGCTTACTACCCCGAACCACGACCCACCAAGAGCTCGTCTGTGCAGATCTCTCTCCAGCGCTCTAATGGATCAATTAACAGAGGTATTGATGGCCTTGTTGATGATGTCCCACCACCTTGCTATACTCCGCCTGGACCTGCGCCTGCGTACCCTGAACCCCGGATTCAGGAAAACTTTCCTCGACAGCCACCTCCTCCTTACTACAACCCAGATTCTTTAAACTCTCAATCATTGCTGAATGAACCAAACCTTCCCAAGCGCAGAGTTTTTAGCATTGGATCGAGTGGATATCCTACATTTAATGGAGGCCCGCCTAGTGTTAGTGTTGGTACCATTTGTATCCAGAGAACCTCTCCTGAGATTTTTGACGTCCAACATTTCAAGATCCTTCCTTACTGTCGAGATGGCCAGCAGCAGAGTCAAGAGGCATGCTCTGCTGTTAATGGGGCAACACAGAGATTGGTTTTCCAGCTGCAGCAAAACCAGGACCAGACCCAGGATAGTCAGCAGACTGCTGCATCCCGGGAGGATTTTGGTAGAGAAAACCCAAGAGGCGTCCGCACGGTGCGTTATCCAAGAATTCGGCTACAGAGGAACTCCTCTCATCCCAGGCTGCTGCTGGAAAATAAACATCAGAAGAACGGCTCAGACTTCCAAACCATAGAGGAGAATCAGACTGATGTGGAACTGGAAACAAAGGATAGATCAAAATGTTGTACTTTTAAAATCAGTGGGGAAAGCCCTAGAAGACAGCCGCATTTCAAGATATTCTTTACCCAAAGTGGAAGTGGAGATCAGGATGTAACCCTTAACAAGAAGCTCACAACTAATGATCCCAAGGTAAAGGTTATTTGTGTTTACTGAGACTGAAGCCTGTCTTTTAAAATTTTGGAGACACTGCGTTTATTCTTCTACATATTTGTCTCAGATTATAGGATGGTGTAACATTCTGGGAACTTAAAAAAAAAAAGAAAACATTACTGATCACATTCACTCTTTTTTTCTCTCTCCTCTCAAACACAGGCATTTGAAATGTTACACACATCAGCCAATTCAGCTGTAAAAGAAAACAGGAACAGGCTTGTGAATAACAATTCACTGTGTCGTCCAGTGTCTCAGAAATCTAACACCTTAGGTTTTGATAAAACTCCCAATAGCAATCAGAGCTCTTTAAGTGTTGGCTGTTTCTATCTTTAGCCTTCTCTAAGCGCTGGTGTTGAGTTTAAGAGCAGGCAGATGGTTTTACTTCTCTGGCTCAAAGGGAGTGTGGATCTGTATGTTTCAACTGCTTTGCAAGTGATTGGAGGTGTTGTTACGGCCAAGTTCAACGACTGGCAAGTCTCACAGGAGCAATCAGTGTTTACTAGAAGCCAGAAGCCATCTTGTTGAAGTGGATCCTGATGTCTATTTAGCTTCCTTTCTTACATGTTTTGCTTTTAGATGTAATATGTTTAGGGAAACTTTTTATACGGGTTATATTGCCTTTCATCTTTTTTACCAGAACCCCTTTTTTTCTTTTCAAAAAAAAAAAGGCTAGAATATTCAACTATGGAATAAAACGATACAGGTAACACTAAGGCGGGATGGGCATGTTTGTACCGATCCTATGCCAGTTTATACCCACTTATACCAAACTATTTTTTTGATTTTTTTTTTTTTTTTTTTTGCATTTTATCACGTGGGGGTTTTGGTTATTGTTTTGATTTCGTCCTAATCATTTTTTTACATGGTAGGACTCACAAATAGTAGTAATGTAGCTTGTAGTTTTTGCCTTTTACCTCCCAAATAATTGTTGAATATACTGAACTACAAACATAATCTAATTTTTCTGTGACTAACTGGCTGCTGAAGGCTGTGCCAGAGAGGCCTACCATTATTACAGCGACAAAGAGCTTCTTATGACCAACTGCAAAGGCTATATTTACCTGAGACTGGATGGTTGGGGGAGGTTTTTGTTAGACGGGGGTTCTCTTTTTATTTTTGGCCTTGGACTGTCAAAGATTTGAATCGCTGTTGTTGTGAGGGGCTTTTCTCCGTCAGCTCTGATCTCTCCAATGGGCATAGCTGTGTAATTCAGTTGTGTCAGCACTGAGACTGTTAAGTGTGTGAGTGAGACTTTTGACACATCAGTGGCAGCTTGGACTCACTCCAAGTTGCCCTAAATTGTAAAGTCTGCTGTCACCTCTTCTTTTATGCCATTGGTTCATTTTAGGGAAAGCTTTCTTTAATCCTTCTCTACTATGTTCATCGGTTTGGTTTATGTTCGTTTAGATTCACAGCTGCAGAAGAGCTCTGAATGTTAGATGGCAAAAACTGTTAGAAAGTCATCTAGTTAAATGTGTTTATAATGGGTCATTATGTAGAGTCACGTTTAGAAAAATATTAATGTCATCAATGAGTCAAATAAAGCTGAAGGAAATGATTGTGGAATTTACATGAAATTAGGACTTGAAATATTTTACTTTAGGTTTAATAAATACAATTTTTCTTTCTAAAACAAATGACAAAACTATTGATATTTTAATTCTTTTTAGGCCTACCTTTGATTTTGCTCAATTTATTTGTCAAGAACTGGAATAAATGGAATACATGTTTATTACATACAAAGCGCTTGATGTAATTAGATTAGACTAAAAGGTTTTTGTGTCTATTGTACAACATGTTTTATGAAGTTACTTGAAGAATTTAGATTTGTTTGGGGTCTTGTTTTTCACTTGTTTTATTTTTGTTTAATACATAGAAAAACATTTGCCCAAAAGACAATGTGCATAGGTTAGCCCAAAAGTATTCATACCCCTAGCAGATTTAGGTTCAAGGTCATCTTTAAAATTGGCCAATATCTTTTATCTGATAGGTTTAAGGATACTTGTAATTGAAATGAAATGTCCCAGGCCAATCCATTAATTTGTCAATGCTTTGTAGGATTAGGGAGATGGTAAGGAGGAATCCCAAACATTTGGAGGTTATTGCCAAAGATAAATAAATCTGAATAACACCAGTGGAAACATCCAAGAAGGGCAATCTTCTTCATGGAAAACAAATTGTTCTTCAGAATACCACTTTTAACATACAGTGGGGAAAATAAGTATTTAGTCAGTCACCAAT
>JAUZNJ010037098.1:0-11596 GCA_034780135.1 Jordanella pulchra
TGTGCTTTTAGGCCATTATCTTGTTAACATGCATTGTGTAAAATGACTGTAGTACGAAAAGTGTTGACATATGAATTTAAAAATTAATTTGAGCCTAAAGTCCTGTTATCTGGAGTTTCTATGTTTAGATATCAATCCATGCGCATAACGGTGTGTGCATGCATTCGTTTTGGATAGAGATTTGGAGTGTGGTGCGTGCACTTGATGAAAAGTGTGTGGCATGGTCAGTGAGTGAGATCTGAAGGCTTGAGCATGAAGCTAGCAGTGAGGCTAAGAGCCTACGACACCACCTTGCCTAAGACGTTACGGCTGAATAAGTCGTATAATTAGCTAATTTCACACACTCAGAGTAATACATTCCTAAAAAATGAAATGCTCAGTAAAACTGTAAAGCTGGATTTTCTAAAAGATTGATTAAAGATAGTTGACATACCTAGTAAACAACAGTAAGATTTAAATGACGTCAGAAATAATTTGAATTGGAAAGATGTACTCACCTCATGTATTCACTTTAGGCAGTCCTGGTGATGAAAATATCCGAAAACGTCGATATTTATGTGGCGCAACAGCGTTAGCATGAGGTTAGAAGCCGTGCCCGTTAGGGTGGTGAAAAAATAATGGCGGTTCGTTTCCTGCTGGCAAACGAACAACTTGCACACAGCTCAGCAGCGCGCCACCCTATTGGTGGAAACGGTGAACAAGGTTTTCTTCTTCAGGTTCTTAACTGGACAATATATTTTAAGACAGGAGGGTGTTATCAGAGAACATGTTTTTTCGGTGAGTGCTCTGTGGTTCAACCTGTCACAGAAAAAAAACTTGCAACATGAATTTAAACAGTAACTGATTAATCATTATTTACCGTATTTAATAAAGTAAATGACCATTTTTGGTTTCACGGTTTTTTACTGTTGCTACTTGATGATATTTTGCTGTATTTTTACTGACTTTTTTAGTGTTGTCATAACTTTATTCATAACTACTTAATGATGCTGCATGTTCAGAAAAGTTCTTTAAATTTGAATTATTGGTTAGTTCAGCTTTAAACTTTATGATATTTGCTTCCCTCTGTGGCACAGCGTCAGAGGGAAGCATCAGCTGGGATGCTTCTATCAATAACTTAAGAAGACAATAGTGTTGTGCCAGTTTTTCTATTGTTTCTCTCATATCTGTGGACTCAGCTTTTACCATGAGTAACTGTATGTGCTCTCTTTCATCCTTTTGAATTAAACAATTGCTTGGAGCTCAACTGTTTAACTGTTTCTTTCCAAGAAAGAGCCATATATTATGCTAGTTTACCTTTATCTTCTTTACCATAGAAAGTATTTAATGGATCAGTGCTTCTATGTTCCTTTTGTGTGTCTGCTTCTGACTTTTTAACGGGCAGTTGACCTCAGCTCAAGGCTGCTCACATTGATCCTGGTTCAGCTGGAGGTTTCTACCTGTTAGAAGGGCGTTTTTTCCTGTTCATTGACGCTGCACACATGCTTGGTGTGAGGGATTGCTGCATACTGTACAATAGTCAAGAACACAAAGCAAGAAAATGTCTGTTGTTGCAAATGCTCAGTCCTAGATGTGCTAACTCTGCAAAATCAATGGATGAATGCAATCAGCTAGGTTTGTTTAGACATAAATCATTTAACTAATCTGTCTGCTTTTTTTGGCCCTGTAAAGTGCCTTGAGACAGATAATTTACACACAGGTTAACTATTAACCAATTATGTGACCTCAGAAACAAACTGACTTATTTCTTTATTTTTATCTTTTTTAATGTTTCATTTAAATTCTCAGTTTTTATATGCATTTTAATCTGCAGCTATAATGTGATGAAATGTAAAAAAAAAAAGAACTAATAACATGCTTTTTTAAACATTTATTTATTAATTAGTTAATTTATTTATTTATTACTTTAAGAAAATAAAGTGAAAAAATACATATGACTAAACCAAATATATTCAAAAGCCAAAAACTAATTAAATAAACAAATAAACAGTTCAAGGAAGACCAATAAAAGGGAGAATGATGCATATTAAAGTTGTTATATCAATAACAATACATACCTCTGTATGTTTTTCTACAGTATCTATTATCATCCTACAGCAGGGGTATTCAAAGCCAGTCCTTGAAAGCTGATGCATGTTTTTGATTTTTCCCTGTTTCAGCACACCTGATTTTAATTGTTAGCTAAATAATATGATTTTGCTAAACTCTGTGAACCTAGCCTTAGACACCCACACTGGGCCTCCTGGTCCTCCATCTATATTGTGACATCACTTCCCATCTGCACCAAAAATGTCCATAATTACCCACATTGAGATCATTGAGGGTTTTATAAAATTTCTGACTGAAATATTTTAGTACCCTATTATTTACCAAAAGAGATTAGATAGGAGAAATGGCCAGATCATCAATGAGCTATTTGAATGGCTATGGTTTCTTTTTACATCATGCTGGTGTTATAAATACTAAGTTGTGCATCAGATGTCTTACTTTGATTGGTTTAATGCCTTAAACTAAGAGAAATCAGCTGGGGGTGGGAAAGGTGGAAAAGTATTGACAAAGTTATCTACAAGCTATTTTTCAAAGTTACTTTGCTGATTAGGACGATGTTTCTCAGGGATCTACTGAGGCCTTGACAAGAGGCTTGTCAATAAATATATTTAGTTTTCATTGAAAAAAGGTTTACAACCAAAATTGAATAAAACTTTGATTTACAATGGCCTAGGTCTGGATGAAAAACATCGGATTTATGCAAGAAAAACCCCAACAACCTTCACTTTAGCCTGAATCTAATGGGTGGATCAATATTAAATCACGGAGAGAAAATTGTGTGTTACGGAGTTTTAACTTCTGTTCTACTTTCAGTACAAATGTGGTCTTCATATCCTGCTGTCCCTCATCTTTTTTACCTCTTGCTGTTCTATCACAGATTTATATTCATGGGCCTTTGCGGCTAAATGTAACCCCATAGTTACGCTCCTACCAGTATCATCCTCTGCTAAATTAATATTAATGCAGGTGAGCATTGGGTTCGGTTAAGTTTATAGGTAATCATATTTAGTTTATTTCTCACAGGACACAAGTCATAGTGATTAAAAGCTACTACAGTTACTTTATGCCCAACAAGGTGCTTTGGGCCTCCAGATATTTTTAACCTATATGAACTATGCTTCCACTTTAAAAGTGAAAGAAAAAGCTTGAGGACTGATGTAAAACTGCAATACACAATAACTTTACTTAATTTCCTTAACTTGCAAATGATTACATGAACACGGTCTCTTTCTTTAGCTCCTAAATTCAACAATTAGCAGATTGCTTTACTTTTGAGGACATTGTTGATAGTGGTCCACCAACATAATAAAACAGTTATTGTCTCTGAACAAATACTGCAGACAGCACCCTCTTAAAAATCTCAAGCTCATTAATTTCATCATTATCCCAGCCTCACCAGATCTGCACGTTCCCATGCGGGTGATGGATGTAGTCAATACTAAACCACATTCATCTTGCCCCACAACGATCGAAGCCTTGATAAGCTGGAATTTCAGGCTGTTTATTAATAGAGAGGAAACATATGTGCTATGCAGATTACATTGTTTTATGTATGCAAGTGTGCTGCTCACCTTGTTTGGCTCTGCAAGATATCTTGTCAGGCTGCAGGATGTATCCCTCTGTGCAGCTGCATCTGTATGACCCGTAGGTGTTTGTGCAGGTTTGGCTGCATGCACCATACATGGCACATTCATCATGGTCTTGTAGAAAAAAACGGAAGAGTCATTTGTAACAAATTACGTGTTCTCAGACATGACCCAAATACATAAAGTAAAGCTAATGTAGCCTGTGTCTGGTACCTCAGCTATAATTACTTCTGTTACCAATAAGTCATTTTTGGGATTGCGATAGCCAATGCAAGACCTTTCCTCACATCTTCTCTAACTAGATAAAATCCAGGAATTTCAGTTACTTTGATACACTTCCTCCAACAGCATACAGTAATCATGTAATTCCAATTCAATTCTTCAGCAAGAAGGATGTGTAAAGTCCCCATATCTTTCATGGAACTATAGCTTCTGGCATGTGGAAGTACACAAGCTGTATGCTGTATGAACAATATGTGCATGAGTATGTATATATGCAAAGCCACCCCGGATGAGCTGAGTGTCACATAACTTCCTACTCCTCCTTTTTCATCTGAAAGAAGTCCAAAGAAGGGCAACAGGCTCCACAGAATGAATTCTCCACTTAGTTATACAGAATCTTACCTCTGCAGCTTGTCCCATCCTCACCGACTTCAAACCCATCGGCGCAGAAACAGAAGGTACCGTTTCTCGTCATGACACAGCCATAGCGGCACCGGAGCTCGTGGCAGGCTGACAGAAGCTCTGTAATTTGAAACAAAAAGAGGCAAAACCTTGGATATTAGTATAAAAATGAAATTACTCCTCTACATAGCAAAATTATTATTTTTTTCCTTTTCCTCTTGAATAATGCTCTAATGTCATTTATCCAAAACAGTCAAGCTGAACCATTACATTTTTGTACCATAACAAATACAACCCCATCTATAACTGAGAGTGAATATGTAACAGTTGTGTTAAAAAAAGTTTATTTCTATAATATTTTTATTTGAAAGATATATCGTATTAGTTTTTTTATTGTTAATATGTTAAATAGCAACAACTGAAAACCAAAAACACAACACACATGTAGACATCTCATCTGACATTAGATACTGTGGACCATGTGTTGACTCCAAAATAAATCTGCAAATGTCCTTTTTTATATGTGTGTGTGTGTGTGTGTGGGGGGGGTGCGTGTGTGTGTGTGTGTGTGTGTGTAGACACTATTACATAATCCGTAGTGTGAGAGTAGAGACACAGAATTCAAACTTCTTAAGGATCCAGACTGAAGTTTATACACTTCCTTACAGGCCAAAAGATAGAATCTACTGCTGTTAGTCCACTGTGTTATTTGTTTGTTTTTTCAGTCAGTACATCCATTTACCTATAAAGTCTTAGAGCGCTTCATGCTTCACTTTGCTGACAAGGTTTAAGATAAGCTTTGGGATGCTGTAAATTGGCCTAAACTTTATAGAGAATATGAAGGATTGTTTAAAGGAACATAAGAGACACTAGATTTATCAATATAGAGGATGTTAAGACCAGCTTGAGCTCCAAAAATTGGATTGTAAATAGTCATTTTTTTCTAAAATTAAACTTAGGGTTTTCTATATATGCAAGCCTTGATCATAATTGACCGAATTGAATATTTGAAATATATCAAGTAATGTGGAATTAATCTACATTATCTATTAGTTTCATTTGAATTACTGAAATACATTTCTTTATTTTAAATATCTTTCAGATTTATTAATACTGTCTGCTTTTGAAACTACTTTTAAATTAAACAGCAGAGTATGCATAGTTTTCATGCAAATGTTAAGTGTGGAATCAATAAAGTTAGGAAATAAATAAATAAAGAAATTCCATCCCTATTAAATGTTCAACAGTACTGTCAGTAAAGAAAAATAAGTTTTTATAACTCCAAAGTGTAGGCTTTATAACGTCTTTTAATGTGTCAATCAGCTGTCTGAGCCCTTCGGAGGCCATAATTAAAACTTTTTTTTACTAACACTGCAGTGTCAAATCCTCATCTGACAGACTGAATGACAGTGTAAGACTCTTTAGGAATTGCTAACATTTTCATTTCATGTGTACTTTTAGAATACTGTAATTGGGGGATAATGCTCTGCAAACACAAGAACATCTAATTTTGGAATGATTAACATTTAACTGAACAAATCAATAAATGAACCAAAGGAACAAATCAGTCTCAAAATAAAGATTTGACAACACAAAGGCAGTTGAACTTTCATTAATGTCATCGTACAGCTCAGCAGAGACAGCTCCATATGAATTTGTCGGTGGTCTTTCCGGTTGCTCTATCTAAGGAAATTAATGAAATATCACATCAGTAAACCCAAGCATTTCTTGACAGGGTGCAGTTACATTCAAAGTGGTAGAAAGAAAATGTTATAATAGACTTAGTCATCATTACACTGTCATTATTTTACAGTTTATTCTTAACCGTTGAATTGTGTGAAGCTGGAGGACATTTTAAACACTGTGTCATTAGTTGTCACTTTTTCACAATGGGCTATACTTCTTGGCTAACTACTACATGAAGATTGATGGTGTGCTGTTTGGAGTATTAAGTCTCAGCACAGTAACAAATTGGTCTCTACTGAGACCAATTTGTTGACTTGCAACAAAAAACTATTTAATAGCCTACAATGAAATGGTGAGCTGACAAAAATGCAGCATTCTTTAAACCCAATGGCTGCTGGGTAGGGTGAAACCCTTTAATTATTATAAGATAACAGTATATTGTTAACGCATAAATATTCGAGCCAAAATTACATTATCTTCTCCAATCATTATAATCCCCTAGTAAAGATGTATACAGAGGCATCACAATAATTGGTTGTTATGAAGACTACCAGTTCACTCTTAGGCAATGATCTTACAGCTGGTCTTGGTGCTTAATTCACATTTTTTCTGAAATCCAATTGTTTTGTGTGGTTGTTCATACTATTAAATAAATGTGACTGCTATTAGACCTTTTAATGTAGTAGTTAGCCAAAAAGTATAGCATTCTGAATAAAAACTTTGCAAAGTCTGTGAATAATTGGCAATGACTTACCCCATAACTCGGGGGCGGTGGAGCGGACTAGCACCAAGTTTGAATAATTTTCTCAAAGCAAAACTGTTTATATCTTGTCTTTTTTACAGAGGCAAATCAGAAATCAGGCACCTGTTTGAGAAGTCTTCTGCGTTTCTGAAATATGAGTCTTATTTGTATTCATAAATATCCCAAGCTTTTTCTGGTCTATTCCTGTTTGGCCCTGATATCATGCTGGAGAAATATCATCTGTGTTGCTCCCATAAATACCTTTGTTAATAGATGTTGGAGCTTGGCAGATTTTTCAGTGTAGTCCTGTTTCTCTTACTGTAACTAACTGTATGTGACTCTTTCATTGTCTGATGTGGGAGCTGGCACAGAGCTCGTCCGCCTGGCTGTGTCTTCCTGGACTGGGCCACTTGTGAAACTAGTAAATGGTTACCTTTTGTAAATACCTATTATTTTGTATGTCTGCTTCTATATCCTTGAACCACAGTTGGCCTCTGCACATGGAGTGGAGTTTTTCTCTCCACTGTTGCTACATGCATGTTTGCTGTGAGGGACAATGCAATCAACCAATTCTCATTAAATATACATTTTTTAACCAATCTGACTGTGAAGTCTGGATAAGCTGTCCCTGTAAAGTTCCTTGAGATGACATCTGAATTGACGTTTTATAAATAAACGCAACTGAAGTGAATATAACAACATGTCAAGCTTAAAAAAAACACTCGTTTATGTAACATACATATTCATAAAATATATTTTCAAGCTTACAGCACTTCAATGAATGATTCCACACCCTTAAAGCACCTGAACAGCAAAACAAAGACTATAGTTTGGACAGAGTTTTTGGATGGAAAATTTCTTTGAAAAATTAAGAATGGTGATGAAGTGAGAACTCAAGACATTTGATTTTGTACTCACCATTTGTTCATACATGATGAATTTTTAATTTATTACT
Source organism: Jordanella pulchra (assembly GCA_034780135.1). Taxonomy (NCBI): domain Eukaryota; kingdom Metazoa; phylum Chordata; class Actinopteri; order Cyprinodontiformes; family Cyprinodontidae; genus Jordanella; species Jordanella pulchra. The sequence continues at coordinate 7,643 of JAUZNJ010037098.1, forward strand.
CTAAATGTGCTTTTCCACTAAAATTAGTGGGTTAACGTGGGTTTTTCAAACTCGGGTGGACCTGCTAACAATCTGTATTTGGCTCCTTTAGTTTTTGCAACAAAAAATGGGTCTGACCCAAACTGTGTTGTTTTTGGCAGAAAAGTAAACAATGAAGAGCAACATGGGAGGGAGCCAGGGAGTAGTCAGTGTGCCTATTGCTATGCTTTTTTGTCTGTTTGTTTGAATCTCTTACAGTGCCATGTTTATTGAGTGCAAACAGAGTTGTTTTGGTTTGTTATATCGGACACCACTGGTGGAATGTTGTGACATACATACATTGCACACAAAGGCATCACGTAAATGGGTAGGTCGACCCAGGTCTGGTGTTCCTACTGTATGCTGATCGGAGCCAAGACATTCGAAGGCAGTTTTAACTTGCGTCGCTTGCCAAGTTGTTTGACAAGCATTGACGAGGTTCAGTGAGACGAGTGAGCAAATTAATCACAGGTTTTTTGCCCAGCAGTGAAGGGGGAAAACTGGCGATATAGGCAAGTTCATGTGAGTATAGAAGCAATTCTGTTAGCGACATCTGAAACCTGAGGAGACACAAAATTAACAGTTTTGTAATTCTAATTTCCAGGACGGTATTTATTTTTTTTTAGTAAAGTTTTAGTTAAATTTCTTTTATTTAGACCAAATTGTTCTATATTATTCAGTACATTTTAGGAAAAATATTATCCAGAATTGACAAATTTACAAAAAAAATGAGTTTTTTATTATATATACAATATTGAGTACACGATTTTGCTATAGCAATATAGAAAAAAAAAAGCATCTCTATGATGCATGGGAATGAATGTGGATATGGCTATATAGTGTGGAAGAATATCAGTCCATGTGCAAACTGCTTTAAATAGGGCTCGGAAGGAACAGCAGGGGGGAAAGCTCTGTGTACTTTGTCTGCAGTGCTGTCACCGAGGTTTTGATGGACACAGAGTTGAATGTGAAATGACAGAGCTTTCATTTCTGGTGCAAACGTTTCTTCGGAAGGATTGAGAGCAAGAAACACACAGAAATACTAAAATGTAAATGCCTAGTAACCTTTCAAACACAATGGCCGGAGAGGCTGCTTTGACATTTATTTATTAATAGTTCCCCTCTGCTCTTGTGGTGAAAAGATGTTTCTGGCAGGAAATAGCTACATTTTGATGTACTTAAAAGAGATTGTTAAGATAAATATGTTAAAGTGTACTTTCACATACAAAAAAATTGCATTAGTGATGTAATGTGTCTTTTAAATAAATTATTACTTTCAAAGATTCTAACCATTCCAAACTTTTAACATTGCTCTATGTTAAAATGGCAAGTAAAATTTTACATCATCATCTTATTTAGTAGTATTAGGATTGTGCAATAATATTTTTAATTAATGCAACAAAAATCCACTTTTAAAGTGTTTACAGTGTTTTATTATTCAAACTAATATATCCTTCTCAATTTAAATAAAACTGATATTTAAATATTGTATAAATACAAATGAATATATTGTTATATTTCCCTCTTTTGTTGACATTAATGTCCTACTATTTTAAACAAATGACCTGTTTGTTAACATGAATAATGGAAGATTATGAGTCATAGCTCTGCATGTCACCACAATTGAGCATAAATAAAAATAGAAACCTGTTTATAGGTAGGGTACTCCTGCTGTGTTATCAGTAACATGCAAACAAGCCTTCAGCAGTTTTCAAAAGGTCTTAAGATTTATTAACTGTTGATGCCTGGTTCATGTTTTAAACACTACTGGCTTTGGTTATGCAGTATGAGGTTTTGTTTTTCTCTAAAAGATAAAGGTACATCCAACTTCAAATCAAACTAAAAATAGAGGTTTTTAAAAAAGCTTGAAGGAGAGAATATTTTATTTATTTATTTATGTTTTCTTTCATTCTAGTGGGATAGAAATATTTTTTTATTTTGATTTAATACGTTTTGATAGCCACTGTGCTAATTATTTATTGATTCATGTTTTTTATTATTAATATTTCAAACCTTTGAATAATAAAAAATATCAGTCTGTAAATTGATGAGAAAACATGCAGACTTTACACAGAAAGGCTAGAAAAGCAACATTTTAAACATTTTATTCGTTTCAAATTAACCCAAGCAACTCAAGTTTAGTAGTTTCTTTGATTAAATTACCATTTTAAACAAAGTCAAAAAAATTACAAAAAAGAAGTGTAATTGAAGTGAATGAAGTGCATAAAACTCTGCATTTAAAATAAGGAAAGGGAAGTAAAAGGAGACAGCAACATGAGTTGATGGGTAGAAAACTGCTTGGTGACATGTTTTTTGGAAAACCAAGCCACAAGGGCTGTCAAAGTCAATGGGTGTGTTCTAACGACTCAGTCTACCAGGACTTTTGAGGGCTGTGAAAATAAAGAGGCCAAAAGAATTCGGGTGTAGATCCAAACAGGTCCAGCCTTTTCCGGCTTTCACTGCCCCCTCACTTAGCGCACTGTTCTGCTAATTTCATTGTAGAGTAGCTTCAGCAGCAGTAGCAGCAGTTGTCCAGATATTAGATCTATAGTTCACAAATTGCACAGATATTGGAATCTGTTTTAAATGTCAGTAGAACCAATTTGCAAAGTCGTAGATAAAACATTTAAATAAACCAAACATTACCTAGCATAAATTAGACTCAGTAACCTTTAATAACTATTTTCATTAATTTCAGGTGGAACTATTCACATACTGTCAGGTTCTGGTTTTTTGGTGTTTTCTTTGTGTTTTTCCCCTTTTCCTTTCCCCCAATAGATGAAGCCTCTGTCTTTGGTTGCAGTGGCTCCCTGACAAGCCTGCAGCTGATCAACAATTAGTGGGATAATTTAGAGGGAGGACTGCTGTCACCTCAAGGCCAGAGTGTCAATCCTTCCTGGTAATCAGAGCCCTCCTGAGTGAGATTTGTATTCCTAGCAGTTTTTGTGGTCCCCTGTAGTGATCCATTGTTTTTTCTGTGTTTCTTCTGAAGGTTACACCAACCTTTCAGAGATCGATCCACAATGCTCCAAGTTGGATCTAGTGAGCATTTGTTCCTGTGAACTTCAAGTCGCTGTGGTGTTTTTCTCTAAAGCCTTAGAACCAATCCACAAACCTACCTGAACAGAAAACCAGATTCCTGAGTAATTCACCGGACAGCAGTCACTCTCTCCAAGGCTCCCTTCAGGTACGGTCAGTCTCGCTGCCCTCCACCAAAGTCAAGCTCCATCAAGCTCTCCATAATCATCAACTTAGCCTCCTGCCTCTTTGTCACCTTCCAAGTTCGTTACCGGATCACCCCAGACCTGTGTTCCCCACCCATCGTGGATAAACTCCTTCAACTACAAGTAAGATCTCTCCCATCTACTTTCACTTCAAGAATTCCCAGCTGTATCTGAACTCACCACCTCTCTCCTTCTCAACAGTGCAGGCACTTCAGTGTTTTTCCCCTCCAGAGCCGAAGACCCCTCACTTTATTTATTTTCAACTTAGAAATAAAACTACTGCGTGACCTCTGTGCTGTTCTGCATGTGGGCTAAGAACTTTAAAACCAACATGACGCATACTTTTGTTGCATATTAAACTGCACTTACAATATTCATTACTTCACCATTTCACCTCTGAGCACTGACCAGCCAGCCAGCTTGCTTGGACTCTCAATGACTCACGAGATACCCAAGGCTACAGAGGATACACTGGACCCGTCCTTCAAAACGGGCAAAACAGAGGCCGCATTTGTCAGCTGCATACAAAGGAGTCTTTGAATTCCAACAGCGCATGGTGCCCCACTATAACGTAATCGGTCGACGAATCTGGCCTTCAGAGGACGCGGATGCTGGATCTGAACACACTAAGAATTTCTAGTGATGGTGAGATGAAGCCTCATGAGGCCTTTGAACCATTTGGCCAAATTGCTTCAACGAATCACTCATTTCA
>JAUZNJ010037099.1:0-16188 GCA_034780135.1 Jordanella pulchra
AAAATATTGCTGCTAGTTCCTTAATAAGGTATTATATTACTTTAAGCTATCTGTTGTTAAAGTTAATGAGATAAATTCCCTCCATATGCCAAAGAGTGTCTGATTTGACCCAGCAACTGTTTTTTTTGGATGTTGGGAGCAAAACTAACTAGGTCCAAGATAGCGACCATATAACATTTATACCAGAAAAATCCAATGGTGGATGACCTTTGAAGAGAAATCTTTAAGGATTGGATGGATTGTGTTAATATATTGAGTAAAAGTAGATATGAAGCAGTTAAATCTGCTTTATTCCAACAGTCATCATTAAAGTCATTTAACTGGTTGAAGCCATGTGGTTTGGGCTAAACTTCTAAATGAAGAAAAGCCGCGGTCATGTGTTTGCGTAAATATGTTGTCCTCCATGAAATATTCTGCTCTCATCAAAATAACAATAAGGTGCTGCATTTATCCTTTTAACACCAGCTTAGCTGTTACCAACCTGACGTTCCCTGTTTACCATGTAGACTATCATTTGGTTTAAACGTTAGGTTGCACAGAGGAATGTTTGCCTCAAAAAAACAAGATTAATTTGTTTGTTTATGTTCTTTCTCACTCTTTGTGGGCACACCTACATGCTGTGATCGAACATAGGTTGAGTAAAGCTCGTTATTCAAAATGAGCAAAGTAAAAAATTACAACAAATTACATTGAATTTATATACAGAACCGGCCATTATGATGACCAAAGCCAGAAAGTGTCGGCAGTGTTTAAACAAGATGTAAAATTGTATTTAACATTGAAAAGATTGGGGGGCAACATCTAAGTCTGGTTTTAGTATTTGTTTTAATTCAGTTTCAATTCATAAATTGGCTGTTATATTATCAGAAGACAAAGTAGCTTTTAGCTTATTGCAGACTTCGTTTCAAAGTAAAGCTAGCTTTAGCTGTTGTCACACTGTTTCATATTATCTGGGTAAATATGGATATATAATAAATATAGGTATTATGGATCAAGTTGCACTTATAGTTAGCATAGTGAGTCGTACTGGGATCAGTGTTGTAGTCATTGCATCATTCCCATGTTTATTATTATTATAATTTTTTTTTTCCAAGTTGATTTGGCATCCATCTGGGGATAGGATTTTAAATGATATATAGATACTTGAAAGCTGTTGGAAAGTTATTAGTCAATTTATTCATTGGAATCGATGTGGTCATGTTTACTTTCCATTTCAAGCATCCAGCATCCTGAGGTGAGGGGAAACCTAGCTTCATCCCGAAGGAGCTGTTGGACTTAAACCACTGACCTGCAAGTTTGTACCATAACCAGGGGCGACATACCTTTTCTACTTCAGCTAAAACATAAATTTGTTTTGCCGTCATTCAGCGCAGTTAGACAACAGACCGGCAGCAACAGGTAGCAGGGTGTGTTACTGTACATATCCATCTTGCATCACACGAGAAGAAGTTTAAGCCAGTGGAACGTGTTGGTGGTTTTAAAAGTGTTAATTTTTAAAACGATTCCATACCTAGAAACCAGAAACCAGCCCATGGCTAGCTTGAGCAGACTCTTTCTGGTAAAACCACCCATCTTTATTGTAACCTCACTAATCTTATATGTCGCAAGTGTCGGGTTTCCCTTATAACCACAGACTCAAGTTCCTGCATACCTCTCTGCACCAAATCCTCATTATTTTTCCAGCATTGGTAAAAGCTGTATCCATGGAGACGGTTAGTGGTGAGAAGCGGGTGGTGGATATGAATAGCCTCTCTCTAAGAAGCCTCCTGGTTGCCATCGCTGCCGACATCAAAGCCCCCCCCACAATGCACTCGATTAGATCCAGGCTGCCTGTGTCTGTTTAGTTTTTGGTTATTTAACAAAGTGCTTGATTGACCCTAAAGATGGCATTAACCTTGGCTGAACTCTCTCCTCTCTGCCCTAACAGGATACTTCATCTATGACTTCCTCGACATGGTGTGCAACCAGAAGCTGAGTCAGTCCTGGGAGCTCCTCTTTCATCACATCGTGGTAGGTCTCTTAAGAAACAACTCAGACTTACAGTACTTCACTCACCGGTCACCCTTGTTGCTCCAATATTGAAGTTAGATAGTGCTGCACAATACAGAAATAAATAAAAGATCCAGGAGAGGGAGGGACAAAGACAATCCACTGTGTGACCGCCCACTCGGCCCCTTTTTGCCCCACTCAGAGATTAAACTCCACCCAGCGTCAACACTTTCCTTACTATTGCTCCAACCGTTCTTTAGTTATTATCAGATTCCAGTGAAAGTGAGTGGTTATTGTGACACGGCGGCCCCCACACCCCTCCTCAGTAGGCTGTCATGCTGACAGATATTTTCCTGGTGGAGGAGCTGGGTTACACTGAGGAAAATAACTGTGGAAATAACCTCAGGCAGGACCCTGACTTAATTATTTTCCCTTTCCACCTTCGGTTTTGTGACCTACATCTGAGGCTGATTCTTTATTCTGTGGTTGTTGTGTAATTCTCACCACTGATAATGTTTATTTAAAGGATAAACCCTGTATTGCATTCATCATTCTGATTATATTTAAGTACTAATATAATGATTTTCTTCTATACTTAAAAGACCTCACAGAGTGGATAAAAAATGTTAAAAATCCCTTATTTTCTTTTTTTCTTTCTTCATATCTTAGACTCTGTCCTTCCGTAGATGTGTGTATATTAGAGCTCTAGTCGAGCTATCTTCATTCATTTAACTCCTTTATTGCATCCTTTCTCCCCTTTTTTATTGCGTCTTCCTTTCTTCCCCTTCTTGTTCCTCTCTTGGCTGCTTCTGTATTTAAAGTCTTTCCGCTGCAGGAGTATCGGGCATCCATTCAGCGCCAAATTTAACCTTTTTGTGTTTAAAGGAATTTAAAGAACTGAACACTGTGAAGAGTTGAGTTTGGAAACAAATCTCTGTAATCCTTAGGAATGATGAAACTGATGTCGACTATATATTAGGTTAATGTAAACATAGTTTTAAACACCCGACCTCCGTTAAGGAAGGAGATGGGTTCTTGTTTAAAGGAATGTCTAGTTTGAAAGTTAAATCTTTCTGCTGTTTAAAATGTATGATTTGTAGTTATGATGTAAGTTTAATTTGCATCAAGTTTACCCCACAAAACTCAACTATAAATCCTTTCCAGTTTACTAGTGTTTTTATTTTTATTTTTTTTTAAGAAGCAAATCTCACACTTGCTGTGAAAAGCCCTCCCAGATTTATGGAGAAGATGACTTTCTTGCTTTTCCCCTTAAAGTCTTGTCCTTTTTCGCTCTGACTTCCGAGGTGACTTGTGAATGGGCTTTTTTTTTTTTTTTTACATTTTCCTTTTTTTTTCAGCGAGGCCAGCTGGCTTCAGATTGTCATTAGAGCGTGGGAGGGATGGAGACTCGTCTCTCATGGCTCTGTGGGCTTCTCAGAGAGCGCTCTCTGTTTCGCTTTGCCCTCTTTGTTACCCTTTTGTACCATCTCTCATTCAGACTTTTCTGCAAGCCCCGCCGCTGGATCTCAATGTAGATGCAATTCCTTGAATAATCTTAATTGTTTACATTTGAAAACTTATGCTTTGCACGCATTTATTGTGAATTTTACAAATGAATCAAAATATGCAATATCCTTGGAGCCTTTTTTTGTCTTCAACTTATTAGACCAGCTTGTCATGCAGTTAAAAATGTTAAAAATGTTGGAGTCTGTCAGCACCAGGTTGGGAACATTATGTCCCATTATAGTATCTCATATATAAAAATGCCACTGCGTTGTAAAAGAAGCGATGTTCCAAGTTTAAAGCTGGAACTAATGTATGCTCAGAGCCGCTCCCTAAAAGATTTGCGTCACCTCACCCTCATCCCGTAATATATATTTTCGCTCCCCTAACTCCCAGTTAAAGTTGTTTGCAGGAATCTGCTTATAAAGATAGCAGTGCTGAATCTTCACGTCTGAATCTAGCTCTGAGGGTTTGGCTTGTTTTACAAGCAAACATTGAACCGGCGTGCGGTCTGAGGCGAGATTTGCTGATCGCTGTTATTGCAATCCACGAGGAATAACAGTGAAACGTTTCACGGAAAGTTTTTCTTTTTTTCCTGCTTTTCTTTTTGTCTATGGGTCTAAAGTCAGGATTACAGAGGGAAATGTTGCGTCCTGTCACACTCGCTCACACTTATTCAACTCCTGTCTATCATAACATTGTGCTTCATTTAGGGAACAGGAAGAGCTTAAAATACTGTTAGAAATAGTGTTGCTGCTTCTTCTTTCACCCTTTTATGGGAAAAGAGACATTTAGGTTAGCAATTTAACATTTTTTCCTCTTTTTTTTTTTATCTTGGTCTGTATCCTGCAAAAAGAAATGTGAATCATGACTTTTGTGCATAGAAAACCATAAAGATGAAACAGTTAAATGTTGTTAATACAAAAAACATTTATTTACTCTGAAGTTATTTGTGACCCTGTGATTTTATAATGAATACAAGAAATAAAACAATGAGGCCTAAGCTGCTGCTAGCGCTCACACGGCCATCTTGAATTTTGTATATGTCTCTACCTGCTTTGCAGATCTAGATCTTGAAATCTTTGCTCTTATGTTTTTTTTTTTTTTGTTTTTTTTCCCTGCAAGAAATGGTTCGATTAGATGCTGAGTTTCTGTCAATGTTTTGTTTTCCAACTCTTAGCTCAGATTTCAACTCCACATTTTAAGCACATTTAAATTTGGAGTTTAACTGAGCCATCATGACACAAATATACTTCGATTTGTTCTTTTTATAAAAATACGTGGAAAAAAAAAATAAAACGGCAACAAGAGTTAAATGAAAACAAAAGCCTGCATTAAGGGGCTTTTTTTGTGTGATAATAGCAATGTTTTTTGTATTTAAACTTCTAATTAAACAAATGGATGTTTTTTGTTGGACAGTAGTGTGGAAGTCATTATGGACCCAAACTTGAAAGAAAGGTTTTGCACATTTGTTTTACTAAATTCCAGTTCTTTATTATATTAATAATAAGAAGAACATAATATTAGTTTCTATTTCTTTCAAGCCACTTGCTTTATTTGGTCAGATTTAATTATTCAATATGATTAAAAGTAGATCTGCTTGTACTATAAGTATTATTTTTAAAAGGTAAGTTTATTAAAGAGAGCCATTCATGTTTTTTTTTTTTTTTTCTTTTCACAAGTAGTTTTCAATGTAAGCCACAAAGTTCAGGTTTGGTCTTATCTGATCAGAGCAGCTCCTCCCACAGTCCCCTCTGACACTATAAAACTAAATTAAATTGGGAATGAAGATTGAATTATTCACAGTTAGGCTATTTGCTAATTAAACGACTTCTTAATCCGTCGTACTGTTTGAATAGAGTAAACAGGACTGAACAGAAGAGCAAAGTTCAGATTTTTGTTTAAAAATACTGTTAAAAAATAGGTCAGCAACATACAGAGTCTTCTCAAAACAATAAGATGTTTTCTCTCCTGGAGACTTTTTTTATTGTAGTTCACAGAGTTAAACTAGCAATGAATTAAGTTGAAGTTGTTTTTTTTTCTGTAAGTTTGTAAATAAGAGGGAAAAAAAGGAAGAAAAATAGTTCAAGCAATTACAGAGATTTTATTCGAGAAAGAAGGAAGCATGTGAGTAGCATCAGCCATTACTAATGTTCTCTTTTTGAAAACTGAATCATGTGCTACCAGGCAGCCATTGGATGCCACAGAGTCTAACCTTATCTTGACCTAAACCAACAAGTGCTAACTCTGACACAGGCTCTAAATATTTAAGACTCCAGTTAACTTTGCTATCAGAAATAACCATCCAGTGTGACCCTGAAGGATCACACGAGTTAATGTTCATCACATTTTAACTCAACACTACACAGGGGTTTCTAAAGCGATAAAGTTAATTAGGAAAACTGCAGGTTAATGAAGTCAATGATCTCTGTTCAGACATCCTCATCTGCTCCGAAGCTGAAGCAGTTTACAGATTATAAAACACCGCTTTCCGCTTTTCTAATATTTTATAAATACTTTTAATAGCATTAGCTTTACAGATGGATTATATCTAATTGTGCACGTAGTTATTTTTAGTTCTATTAATAATAAAACAGAAATAAAGTTCTTAAGATACCCAAGGGAAGTGACTAATTTCTGAATAGGAGTCTATTTCCTTAGCAGTGTGTGATGTATTCCTCCATTAAATGAAATGTGACGCGCTTTGAAAAAGTTCAGTCGGTCACTGTTTTGTAAAATCTTGTCCGACTATTCAAAGGCCTCAGTCATATGTGTCACCATCATTACAGGTTTGGAGTTTTTTGTGTGTCTTAACTTCCTCCTGCAGGTAGATTGTTTGCAGCGATATAATTGAAAATATGTTAGAGGAATTCATGCGATTGGAAACCTAGAAACAGTTGTTCAGTTGTTTTTTGTTTTTTTTTAACGTTTTAATCTCACTATCATCTGCCCGCTCCGCCATGCACTGGGCTCAGGTAGATGAGAGGAACTGGTTTCTGTTCACAGGGAATGAAAACGGAGCATTTTTTTTCCTTTTGGTGGGGAGCTGTCTCACGTAGCTTAAAAAAAAAAAAAATCACGAATTGGAAAACAGCACCTTGCTGTTCGTTTGTTACTGAAAAAAAAAGAAAAAAACTGAGACGATTTGCTGATCTTTGATATCTGTGGATCCGGTTTTACGTGATCGGGTTTAACTTCTGTTATCTTGGCCTATTTTTTCTCATTGCTCACAGCTTAATGTGTCTTTTTTAGATTTTTTTTTTATTCTTTTTTTGATGATTAGTTATTGCCTCAATCTAAAGCGTTTTCTGCAAGGCATCTAGTGACTCTTTCATCATGAATCCTTTCATTGATATTAACTAGAGCTTTTAAGGTTTTCTACAGTCGCACCAAAGCAAAAAAAAAAAAAAAAAAAAAAAAAAAAAAAAAAAAAAAACACAAAGGCTTGATTTCAGAATAAGTTTCTGTTAGATTTTTGCAGCGTGAAAGCCCAGTACTATTAATAAGCTGCAGACCTCGATCCACAGGAAGTGATCTAAGATTTCCCAGGAACTCTGCCTAAAGCTGTGTGTCTGTCTGTGGAGACATTTACAGCGGGTCCTAATGGTTAATGGGTGATCAGCTCTAAAGATGCTGGTCATGAAGGCACTGAATCATTTTTAGACTGAAGTAGCTATTAAAGACAAATGCTGTTTGATTTAGAAAAAAACTTGTTGGATTTGATGTGTTGAGCTGTTCTGGTTGAATTTCTGCTACATGAAATATTTTTGCAATAGACCTCAGTTTGAGAGTGGAGTTGAAGACTTTTCAGCCTTTCTTATAGCGGTTTACAGGGATAGTTTTCCTCTTACTTTGCATCGTCTTGGTAGATCATAGCAGCTGCTCATATAGTATTTATGGATGTGTGTTTTGCTGTCCGGGGCATGTAGCCTTAGCTTTCTGTGGGAATTTTGGCTCCTCCTTGTTGACCCACATTGTGGTGAGACACACCTCTTGGAATGAATGTTTCTTCACCGCATCTCTCGTTTCAACACATCATGAGCTGCTGGGAACTCCTTTCTGTCATTACAGCTTAAAAAAATAAGAATAAAACAAACAACAGGTTGACTTAAGCAGCAGAAAGCAAACAGTGTCGCACCACATGCCAAAGGAAATAATCATGAAAGGCGTGTTTTAGATGTAATAGACAATCAATATCTGGTGTGGGATCTCATTGAACATTTTAGAAACTATTCATTCAATTAAAAACGTGATATTTTTCTCACCGCTTTTATGCCAAGCCCAGTATCAGTAGTGGGTCTGCAGGTAGCTGTTTATATAACAGACAGACATGCTAGTTCTTGTAGCTTTTTACTTTCACAGCACTGGATTAACTGCTCTGCTCTGTACAACTGGAGCTAACTGCATTATATTAAATGGAGACATAAAACTATAAGGATAACCATGATGTAAAAGTTTTGTGGTTTTCGAAAACCAAAATCCTGTTACAATGGAGATTACACACATCTTTAGAGTAACTCAGTTCTAGAAATGTCTAAAAGAGAAGAAAAGATCATCAAAAAAAAAACCTTTGTTGCATTTAATTCTGTATATTGGTTTGAACATGGTTCCAAATAGTCTGAATATGTCTTTATGAAGGCCGATTTCAATTATAAATCAGTTGAGATAAGTCTTTAAAATGTAATTATCAGAGCTAATGAGTATCACGGGTTAATTTGAACTTGCAGATTACTCCATGACGGAAACCTCTATCTAATCAGGACCGTATCTTAAAACAATGCATATTTCTGCCTCTCACTTGAACAAAACCACTTAACACATCTAAAGTGTGCCTTACTCCACCCATATAGCTTTATGCATAAACACACGCTGCATTGTTCTCCACCCTCGGATCCTGGTGGCTTCCAAACATTTTCTCCCCTTCTTATCCATCCGCCCACTCACAGCTCGTTCCAACCCTACAGATTGCACATCTGTGTTGTTTGGAAATGTTGGTTTTTCTCACATTATAAAGAAATTTGTCATTATTAGGTGTTAATTTGTGGTAAAAAAAAACTTCCACTGCAGTCCAATGTTTTTTTTTTTTGTTGTTGTTGTTGTTGTTGTTGTTTTAAAGACTTCAAATAGCTCTTAGTGACGTTCAGTTAACTTTAAATGATTAGGAAACGTCCTCAAGGCAGGTATGAACTGATGCTCGGTACACAATATTCCAGAGTAGACGGCTCCTTTTTATTATACATTGAAATAGTTTAGTATAAAACAATCAGAGCTTTAAACGAACAACATGGGAAGGAGGCAGAATTGGGTCAGAAGAAGCAACAGCCTCTCCTAAAAGACAACAAAAAGATCAAGAAATGAGATTTTATTCAGTCGAGTTGGCATAGCAACCGTCCGGGAACGTTGTTTGTTTGGAGGTATTCGTCTTTTAGCGGGGCTGGAAAACTGTGGGAGTGTTTCACCTTGGCGCCACACCTGATGACGGTGAGAACCCTGGCATGAAAGAGATGTTAAAGATACTTTGATGGGAACACCGGGGTCAAAGCATGTCATTCAACGTGTGTTGACGGGTGTGCCAGTAAGTCAGAGCGCAATGGAGGAATGACATCACTCTGAAATAATGTCGTTGGTTGAGGAAAAATCACCTACTTTTTAGCTGCATCTTAAGAACGCATCATTTAGCTCCTCTAGTTGAGAGGTTTGTTGTTTAGTGTTTTGTTTACAATTATAGTAACAGGGTTAAAAAGAGATGTACCGTAATACCGTCTACCTGGTTACAGCTCTAATGATGAGTAATCATTTTACAGAAAAGGTGTTTTACTCAAACTACATAACTGAACAAAGTGATCCAAGCAGCAGACATAAAGTTAAACAGGATTTTCCTCCTGATAATGAATCAACACCTCTACAGGTTGATCTTGTTGGAGGTTAAGTGAAGAGTAAACTGGGTGGTAACATGGATCTGGGCTAAACCAGGATGTCCAAAGATATAAACAGTGTTTGACACAATGCAGTCCTATCATCTGCAAATATGGCTGCCGGGAGTCCATCCGGTCGCTGCTTCTGCTCAGTGAGAACTAAACATGGTGTTTTCCACTCTGAGTCCTAAGCATGTTTCTAGACGTGAATTCACTTGAATACGAACTTGTTTTGCTCAGTTATGCTCATATGTCAGTAATGGAAAGGTGTGAATGAAGTCGTGTACAAAGCAGAGCTGGTAGACTCGCTATAAAGCCACTTACTATACTGTAAAATCAGTGTGTTTAAATGTCCATATGATAACTACTTATTGTTTCCATCTTCATCCATCAGTCCGTTCCAAAGAAAAATGTATATGCCTCATCCTGAGTTTTGTTGCTTCACTTGATATGAATAATTTCTTCGGATGCATTTAGTCACTTTTTTTTTTCCCGGCTTGCTTTCCTACGAACTGATGAAATATTTCAGATGTTCTGAAACCGTATGTTTTTCTCACTGCTTCCTCAATGGCTCACTCAAGGTTGAGTCACAGACACCCCAGCCACAGGAAGAGGAGACTAATGCGTTCCCTTCATCTGATTAGCCTGTTTGCTCCTCTAAATGAAAAGCCACCCTGTTCTAATTGACTGTGGTATACTGTGTCATAGTAATTGTGTTTTTGTGTACATCCGCTGGACTTCTGATCAGATTTATGTGACTGAGAGGCCCTGAAGGGGCCTGTTCTGCAGCACTCAGCTGACCGGCCTCATGATAGCATTTAAGACCCCAAGATAACCTCATGCCTCCTCTCAAACTTTGGACTCTTCTCTGTGAAGGATCATTCCAATCATTTCCTACCTTCTTCCCTTTGCTTTTCCTTGCAGACTGTAGGGCCTTTTTTTTTTTTTTTTTTTTTTTGTTTTTAGTCCGACCCTCCCATTTAACAATCCCCCCCATTGTTGGCCTTTCGCCTGACATCTCTGTGCTAATCGTTCTAGCGCTGCTCTTTTCCTTCACTTCTCTGGAGCGTTTCCTGTCTGTTTATGGCGCCGCTCTAAAGAAGCGTTTCCTTTCCTGCAACTGTAGCTGTGCTGAGGACAATCGCCACACAGAGGGGAAGTGAAGTGCATTAGTGCCTTAAAGAATCAATCCATTAATGTATGCAAAAAGCTCATGCAAAACCTAATCAAAATTCTCCGTTTCCCTTCCTTTCCACAATCAAATAAAATCAAATGAAAAATTCTGGTTACGTCACAAAGTCTAAAAACCTTTTTCGTAAATTAGCGGGAGCGTTCGTGCCAGGGGGAGGCAGCATGCTAAAAACCACCCTACCACCTGTCTGAGGCATGTCTGCCCAGACCCTGACACCTCTGACCCCTGCTCCTATTACAGCTTTAAGGGGCAGCATATCTTGTTGGTGCTATAGGGACTAGTTATAAAGCCTGCAAATAACTTACTACTTGTTCGCACTGTCATGCATTTTATTTTTATCCTCCAAGATGTCAGTCAGAAAACTGCTTTGTCTTGTCCAACAAAAGGAGTGTGACTCGTACCAAACCTGTAAATCCCTACTGACTGGGTCACATAGCACGTTTTCACCCAGGGGCCTTGGGTAACTGGTTTGGCTTCCTGGATAATCTTTGAGTTGATTGTCAACGTTAAAGAGTAAGAGACGGGTAAGGTTATTTAAATGGGCACACCATAACCCCTCCACCACCGTGCTTCATAAGCTGAAAGGCTTGATTTTCACTCCACGTGGTATTGAGCTTTTTAGCCACCCAGCTCCGCTGTGGTCAGTTTTTCCAAACGTAACGGCGTTGATTCAATTGCTCCTTGCTGCCAAATTCCTTTCAGAGAGGAGCCGTTCTCCTGGCAACTTTTAAAAACAAGCTGTACTTGTTTGCCTGTTTCCTCTTCGTACTGCGGCTAACCACCTGACTGAGGCCTGCAGAGTCCGCAGTGTCTCTGAACTTTGTATTGTCTGATCTTGAAGGGATGTCCTTAGTTGGGAAACCTGGAAGGCACAAATGTTTGGCTACAAATCAGAAAAACTCTTACTTAACCAACATTTTTTTCAGCTGTGTTTTGTTCAGTAGCACTCCTGCACCTGATGTCGAGTCTGCATGTCGAGGGAGTTTGTTTCTTGAGCAATTGAGAAATAGAAGAGGTCTAAGCACTTTAACGCAGAGCTTTGTCTCTGTTTATCTCTTGATGTCTTACGGGTGTAAAGTGATTTGTGGTCAGATTAGACTCTTCTGTGTTGTTTGAAGTTTTTATTCTTTTCCCTGTATTGTCATTTAGGCACACACCCAGCACGCACTCAGTGTTTTCCCCCTTGAAAGTGGAAGTCCCTCTGCAGGCTTTAGACAAGGACTAATTGAGCTCATGGGGAGGAAGCTGCAGGGAACAAAACCTCCAGCTTTGTTTTTCTCAGAACGGATAAAAGTGGCTTATGTGTGGTTTTCTTATAAACAAACTATTTAATCATATTCACCAAATAATAAACAAAGCAAAAATGTTAACCTTTTTTTTTTTTTTTTTTTTTTATCGTGAAAATAACTTTTTATTTTCTTCTTTTTATTTTCTGCTCTGCTTAAGTGGATTTTCTCCATAAATACACAAATAAAGACGTCTTTTTAGAAGCAGAATGAATGGACCTGATGGCAGAGGTTCACCCTCCAGCTTCCCTCTTTCATTAATGGCCACTTAAATCAACAAAACAAACTATAGAAATCTGTTAAAACAGCCAAGTCAAAGTCCAGATCTGTAAACCGGGAATTGATGACATTTTATCCACTGGATTTGAGCTGTTTTTAAAAGGAAGAATCTACCAAACTTCCATCTGTAGATATGAACATCTGTTGGACGCTTTCCGCTGATAAGTGCGGCTGAAAGTCAACATACGCCACACTTTTCAGATTTTCATTTGTTGAAAGTGTTTATAAACCACGCCCCCTTTTTTTTCACTTCCCAAGCTACACTCTAGAGTTTATCGGCCCAGTTCGCCCGTCTCTTTTAAAAAGCCGCTGTGTTTAAAAGTGGTGCTTCAGCAGAGCTTTGTGCTGCAAATCCACCTAATGTTGAACCAATCCCATCATGATAGATCCAGAGGCCAGCGTGGGGGGCTTATTCTGATCCCCTCTTCAGTGCAGGTTGCTGACAACAACTTTTTTTTCCTGTTCATTCTCACAGAGAAGACTAGGATCATTTTTTTTTGTTTGTTTGTTTGTTTTTTAATTGTAGGAGGCATTAAAAAGCGACACATCACAATGTTGAGGGTCTTATGCATCTCTGAGCTTCTTTTATCTTTCTTTACTCGCAATAGTTTGATTACAGAACATCCGCAGTAAAAACATCCATAAAAGACATGGAAAACATGTTATGCAGTTATGTAGAAAAAAAAAAAACCCTTTGACAGCTGGTTATTACCCTCCTTCTGAAGGGCTTTGACCTATATCACCTCCCTTTACTACATTATATAGTAAATCAGTGTGTTACCAAAGCGTCTTATCTCTGGATTGTATAATGTTTTGTTTTGACCTTTGCCGTCACGTTTTCTGTCTGGTTTTAGACCTAAGATAAGGCAGCTTTAAAGACCCTCTGGTTTCTGTGGTTCTGGTCAGAGCTCCTCTGTGCGTCTCTGAAAGCAAGCGGATCAGATCAGAACACTAATGAGATTTATTGGATGTGTAATTTCTATAAGTGGACCCATTCGATTTGCCGATGTTTTCTTTCTAGGTGTGACGGGTTTGGTCTCATCACATCTGTTTGATTTTTAAAGGCCGACCTGCTTGCTAAGATTTTTTTCTGTCTTTGTAAGATGGTGTTTGTGTTTTTAGGGTATTAAAAAATGGGGGTTTTGTTATACTTTTATTCTTCATATCAGAACAAAAAAACACGAGTAAACAGGTTTAAAAACAAAAATTAATAAGGGAAATAAGTTATTCAGAAATGTCTTTCTTTGCACCAAAAACAAAGAAAATACATTAAACTTAGACAAAAACAACGCCGGCAGTCTTATCTGGGTCATACATTTCAGATACTTTCTCTTTTACTGATTCCAACTTATTATTTCCAAATTTCGAGCGTGCTTTTAAATAGCTACTTACAAACATTCAAATTATAAATGTATTGTTTTTGTTTAAGCAGTGTTTGGCTCTTGTCGGTTTCCTCGTTGACTTTGACAGCAGGTCATCCTTGTACGACTCGTCTATTGATGAGATCTGAGATTCAGCCTCAGAAAGCCTCTGGTGCTTCACATAAAAAGGGGATTTTATGTGAAGTACCAATGTTAAGTAGATCAGAGAAAGAAGGAGAAAAGAACAGCATGGATTGGTGTTCGTTCCTCCATAACACGATACTTACTTGGTCGTTTCTGCCTGTTTTCTTTCTCTGATAATCAATGTTTGAGTTGCCACCAAGTATTTGTTAGATTTAGTTCAGTTTAGTCCCATCATGATGCTGCCCCCACCGTGTGTAACTGTGGTTTGTATAATCAGGGTGAAGGTGAGTGTTAGTTGTTCTTCACATCAATGTAGGATGTAAGGGAAGTTTGTTTCCCCTTCATGGCAGCAAATAGTTTTTTTTCAAGGCTTTTTATTCGCATCTTTTTGATTACAAAAAAAAAAAAAACAGATCAGTGAACTCGTAGATTATTTTTGGTGGATTTGTCCCACTTTTAGACTGAAAAGATGTTTATTGTTCAGGATCTGTTATTTTAATCTGGTTTTACCACAAGTCTCTCTCTGACCAAACTCCAGTGTTTCTATCCAATCATGATGCCTTTGCTTACAAACCAACTCCCTGTGAATCACATCTAAGAAAGTCTTTTTATTTAAGAGTTTTTAACTATTTCCTGCAAAGAGACATTTACAGAACAGCCATCCTGGGACAAAGACTACATTGCACACAAGGCTGACTGTACACTAAGCTAACTTCTAACAGCAATGCGGTTTCACTGAATTCAACAGGGTAATCGGGTAAAGAGTCATATAATCAACCTTTAGTGCAAATTTAAGGTATTTGACATACAAGAATCACATCATCTCTACTCCTAACAGATCACCACCACCACCACCACCTTTTACAGATGTTTGAGGCTTTTGCAGGAAAGAAAATGTGTTTAGTACAGCAAACCTTTGAACCATAATGCATCATGCAGTAAAGCATGATGTGTACTGCTCCTCCTCACATGTCCAGTTGCTTAACCAACAACACGCTGCGTGTAACGTCACACGGGACACGCATGCATAAACACAAGTGGCCCTTTCAGCAGATGTTTAAGGTCATCCCATATGTCCCAGACTGAGCTCTTCAGTGAAAGGTCTGAAATGCTGCCTTTATTCGCTGTCTGTAAACATCTCAGCAAGGTTGTTAAAGATGTCTAAAAGCAATGTTTCTCTAGGAGCACATGAAGCTGTACCCCACAGAGTGCTGGTCACAGTGTTTTCATATAAACAGTCTTCTGTCATGTAGATTTTGACCAGCAACACGGTCGCTGTGCTCGCCTTTGGTAACGGTTTGCTTTAGATGCAATAATCCCTTTCTGTCCAACTTTTCAGTGTTTAAGCTACAGGCGGGACTGTAGAGTCCGACCGTTCTTAGGGAGCTGGTGCCACCTTGTGGATTTAGTGCACCGGTTACATCACAGCCTTTCATAAGCACAATTCAGCAAAAAGGTGCAGTACGTGCATTGACCTTCCAAAAGTATCACAAAGGATTTCAATACGTAACACATAAAAAGCAAAGGGCACCACCTTCAGAGCATAACAGGTTTACTGTTTGCACATCTTTCTCTCATGACTATTGATGTGGTCTGAGTTTTATTTATCTATAAGTTGAATGATATGCTTTAGTGCTAAAGGTTAGCTTGTCTTTATTAAACAGCATACCCCTCCCTTCCCGGGAATCCTCTCTGTTATATGACTGATTTCAAAGAAGTCTTCTTGAACAAATCTAGAGATTTGAGCAATTCTGCCTCATGCTGCTGTTAATTTTCAATACGGTTTATTTATATAGCGCCAATTCACAACACATGTCATCTCAAGGCATTTTAAAGAGACAATAATGTCAGATTGGTTCAACGTTTCTTTCAAGGAAAACCCTGTTAATTGGAGTCTGTCATTGATTTCCAAGACATGCTTCTCCTGGATGAGCTTCGGCGATGATTTTTGCTTGCATTTGTCATTGACTTTAAAGCAATCCCTCACACTGAGCATGCATGTAGTGACAGTGGAGAGACAAAAACTCATTTTTTACTGGAAGAAACCTCCATTACAAGCAGACTCAGTGTGAGCGGCGTTCTACCGAGGCCGACTGGGGTTTAAGGAGATAGAAGACATACAAAAATAAGCAGAAATATAAAATGTCTCTAAACTGTCAACTAGCTCCACAGGTGACTCGGTTCAGGAAAGACACAGCCAGGTAGAACCAGTTCTCATGTCAGAGGATGAAAGAGAGCAGATACCGTTAGTCACAGTAAAAGAAACAGGACTACACTGGAAAAACAGGGCAAGCTCCAACATCTATAAACAGAGATCTTGAGCAAAGTTGATATTTCAATTCACTGCCAAATAGGAGCAGATCAGACGAGGCTACTATAAAAGGAGAAAGCAGAGAGAGCATAAAGTTATGAGTAGAACCTAAAAGTACAGCAGAATGGGAGAAAAGGGATAAAACGAAGCAGAGTGATGAAAAGTGGTCCCTTTGTCCTCCAGCAGCCTAAACATAGAGCAGCATAAA
>JAUZNJ010037099.1:16288-36011 GCA_034780135.1 Jordanella pulchra
AAAAGGGATAAAACGAAGCAGAGTGATGAAAAGTGGTCCCTTTGTCCTCCAGCAGCCTAAACATAGAGCAGCATAAACATAGAAAAGATGATTAAATGACTTTTAAATAATCTTTTCAAAAATAACAAAGAGTCCTTTTTACCAGAGGGACTGATTAACTAAAAGCGTTTTCCCCTAATAAAAGAAATCCACAGTTAGACGTGGCTTTTTAAATGACCCAGGACAAGGTAATAGTTGGCACATATTTATGGCATGTTTGATCCCTTTACACTTTACGCTCAGTATCCTTTTTGCTTATTTATGTAAAATAAACTAACCTTTGAGATTTGAGAGGGGAAATGAAGCCATGGCTACAGTCTGTTAACGTTTCTTCCCCTGTTTGTGCCCCTCTATAGGTGATCACCTGCTTCGGCCTGTCCGTGGTGTCGTGTCGCTACGTGGGATTCTCTGTGGTAGCCTTGCTGGTGGAGATAAACTCCGTGTTCCTCCACCTGCGGCAGATGCTTCGCATGGCTAGCATGGCAGCAGGCACACTCTACCGCGTCAACAGCATCATCAACCTGGGCACCTACGTGGTCTTCCGCATCAACACGCTGGCTTGGATGACCCGCTGGCTAGTGCTAAACAGGGACAAGATCCCGCTGCTGGCCTACACGCTGGGCAGCGTGGGCATGGCCATCATGACCGTCATGAACATCATCCTCTTCTGCAGGCTGCTCAGGAGCGACTTTTTAAAGAGCAGCACCCGGGAGGCCAAGAAGGAGAAGGAGACATAGAACTGAGCGTTAACACCTAGTGCCTGAGATCTGGTACCGTTTTTTTTTTTTTTGTCTGTGTTTAATATCCTCATAGCTTAGAGATGGACGTGAAGAGAAATTTTCCACACTGTGAGTGTAATCAGACGGCCTCACTTTAAAAAGATACTGACCTCACTCACCTCAACCTTTTTCCCAACAGCAGCAGTTTTGACATCTGTGAACACAAGACCCTTAAAGATGTCACCAAATGCCTTAAAGTCCCAACTGATGTTTCATCCTAAGTTGTAGCAGGGAGGTTAAGTGAAGCCACTCCACCTTTAAACAGCTCCTCACTGACACAGCCAACAGAAAATATCAAATGTCTTTAGTAACATCATAAATTCGTCATTTAATTCATCTAGTTTATATTCTTTACACGTTATGCTGTTGATTTTTTTTTTTTTTTTTCTTTTTTTGTAGCTGTTTAAAACCACTGGTTAACTACATCAGTGGCACCCCTTTATGTCTGCCTTTTGACACTGCAGAGGTGAATGTGTTTTCCACCAAATCTCCTCAACTAAAAACCACCTGCTACCTCAGAACTGGTTGCTAACTCCCGCTTTGCTGACAGTGTTGGATCACTTAATAAAAAATTTAATGACTTGAAAGTAAAATATACAAAATCGCTCTCCACAGCCGTTGGTAAACCTGTTAAAGATGTGCTTTAGAGTAAATTCCTCTCATCTTTACCCAAATCGTTGGTTGCTTCTTGCCATTCAGGACACTTTCACCTGTAAATATCTTGAAAAAGTTCTCATCTTAACAGTAGGTCAAAGCAATAATGAAATAGATTAAATAGACGTCAGATTTATGATCATTGTATAAAACACAGGTGGGAACTTTGAGCCCTTAATTCAGTTTGTAGAAACTCTATAATAACCTAAATTTGAAATCTACACCAGTGCTAAACGGACACTTGTAAACACTTTCCAACAGGCTGGTATTCAGGTCTAAAACCAAACACTGTTGGGTTAAATATTAAAATCAAATTTTGATTGGGCAAATTAATGATAGTTTGTCTTTTCTATTGAAATCAGTGTAAAACTCCCTGCATACATGAAGAATTCATCCTTTTAGAAAATAAAAATCTTAACTTTTAGAATAAATGTGCTTCTCTGCACTTTTCCAGACTGCTTAGGGAGCATCTTATTTCTGAACATGTTAAGATGAAGATTTGATTTTTGTCCGATTTCTACGGGAGATTAACCAAATACATTAAAAGATTTGTTTCCTTTAAACATTTTTAGCACATCTTTACCAGGGTTGCCATTAAATGCCGCATATAGAGATCCAAGAATGGCAGTTTCTTGCCAGGGATAGTTTGATAATTACTTGTAAAGACAATAAAACTTCAATTATTTTTTTTTTTTTGAAAAATTCATAAATGTGATTTTTGCTGGTGGAGTTTTTGGCTTGTAATTAAGTAAATTAAAGTGGAAAGAAATAACAGAAGGCTAAATAAAATGAATAAATAAAGCAATATTAGATTTTATCCCTAATTTCCTTTGGTAAATAAGCACTGGAAACTGGAGAACCGAAAAAAAAAATCACCATATAAGCTTTCAGAACAGAAATGACTACATGAAACTTTAATAAACACTTTCAAAGCTAAATTTAAGTAGATCTCAGCAGGACTGTGTTGATAAGAGCATGACACACGGTAGCTAAACACACATCTTTTATTTTCTTTATTTTTGTTTGTAATATTTATGAAAAATCTGAAAATAAATTGTTGCCCAACAAATTAGCACTGAAGGAAAAAAAAACAAAAACCCAACACTTCGCAGGGCTTCTTTCTCACGAGATCCTTCTTTACGAAAAACTCATTCTGTAAAAGAAAATGCTCAAACCTGGTAAATTGGAGCAAATACTGACCACAGGCAGGGCTGTACTACAAATGTCGTTTATTGTGGTTACTATTTGGTGAATTATTGTTCTATTGTGTGCTGTGGTGGGTTTCAGTCTGCAGTAGGAGCTTTCAGACAGGTTCCCCCGTTCCTTTGTTTACAGTCGGAGGATTGGGCATTCCTAGCCATCGTCTCAGTGACCTCACACAGCCAAGACCGCCACAGCTGTTTGTATTTTGTTACCTCTTTTCCATAGATGTGCCATCTTGCCTTTAATCTGAAGGGAGTCTTAGAACAAACAGGTCTGAGATCTGTGAATACAGCAAACTGAGCTGCCTACTCTTCCAACTCCAATCCTTGTAATTGTTACACTTTTCTGAAAATATTTTGAATTTTTTTTGTGCGTGTGTTTGGGTTTTGTTTTTTTTTCTCCTCCTTTTTGTGAATAATCAGTGTTTGATTGTACATGTTTGTAATTTATTTGTACTTAGAACAAAGTATGGATTTAAACTGTAATTAACATGGTATATAAGGTGTCCTGTTGTATAAGAAATCAGAAACGTTTATGATGGTGGGTTTCTTTTTTTAACTCTGTGACTGTAACGTTCAGCTTCATTTGATCTCAACTCAGATTTGCTTGTAATGAAGGTTATCAAAAATATATATATATATATAAATATAGGATTATAAATAGGATTATAAATAAAGCAGCTCATCCAGATTTTCAGCTGAACATATCTGGACCCTAACAACCAGACATTTAAACTCAGCACTTGAGGGCTGCTGCAGATCAGGAATCGTAAAGTGTGGTTCCCTGTTTCTTGAAGTCTATTTCAACCATCTTGTAAAAATATGGAATAATCTTTTCCCATTTTTTGATTTGGTCTTTTTTTTTTTTGTTCAAATATGTTAGGGCAGCTTTTTAGTGGTTGTAGTGAAGACAGTTGGTGACTATTGAAGTTTTGAAAAGTGAGATTCCATGTGTGTCTTGTTAAAGCTGCACTGATTCTGCTGTTTTATGTGCTTTAATGAGTTGTAATAAAATGTGGCAGTCAAGATGAGATCCACTCCTGTTTTTTTATGGTGTTAAATCAGAACAAGCTGTTTTCCTGCTCTCTGCTCAATTGTTTGACTTTTTCTTTGTATTATTTCTCTTGGTTTTGATTTCCAAATGCAAACCCAACAAACCTGCAAGAGGATGTTCTGTTTTCAGATCTACAACTGACCGATAGATAGTGACATATTAAACCAAATAGCCTTATGATTTCGTTTATGCATAACTGACCAAATTAATGCTCATCTGGGTTTTATTTATTTGTTTTTGGGGATGAATTTCTTTTTCTTTTCTTTTCTTTTTCTCTTTTTTTTACAGCTCCATTGTTAAAAAACGTACTAATAGTTTTAATTTTTTAACGTTAAAAGCCTCTGGATTCATCCTTAGATCACTTTTTAGAACTTAGTGATAACACAAAAAGAATATTGAAACCATGCCGCTTTTCCGTCATTTCTGTCCCTCCGTAAAATTCAAGAAATCATATCCAGCCTCTGAAAGCAGCATCATTTGCCTTCACATTGTAACTATGTAAATATAACGGTTTTATTTTTCATGCTAAAATGGTGGAAATTGTTTTGTAACTGAATTTCCTGTTTATATTTACAGTTTGTTTCTATAATGTAATTGTTCAACATGACAATAAAAATGAGAGGAGAAAGAAAACATTTTTTTCTGTTGTGTTGGAGAGTTATAAAGTTTGGTTTGAAGCTATGAAATGTACATTATGACAAAGAAAATGGGGATAAAATAACTGCTGAACACAAACAATCAAACTTGTTAGATAATATATATATATACAGATATCTGTATGTATAATCTATATACAGATGTGTGTGATTAATTCATGATTAAGATAATCATGGATGGAATATAGACACCATTATCTATAAAAGCAACCTGCTCAGAGCAGTAATTTTACTAAAATGGTAAAAATTGCTAAACAATTTCAGAGGTCTAGCTTCTCCTTGTTTAAATTTTGCATAAAATCTTAAATGTTTTGCCATACAGTTATTAATAACTCCATAAACAAATGAATTGATTAAGAAATAATTGGTAGTTGGAGCCCTAATATATAATATAAATATGTTTCAGTTACCTGACTATATGATTTGGCGCGTTCAAGCAGAGAGGCCTCTAAAAATTAAAATATCTGCCTTCAAGGAGTGAAACCTAATCATAATCATTGTCTCTGTTGGCCTTAAGCTAATTTTTTTGTTATTCTAAGGGTTTTTGTCCATTTTGAAGGCCTATCTGTGTTCAAGCTTTAACTTCCTGCTACTTTAATATTTACAGATATTTTTCTCTCTCTTCACAATGATATGCATTTTGTGAAAAGAGACAGTTCCTCCTGAACTAAAACACCCACACATCATGATGCTGCTGCACCTGTAGCTGACAGACAGGAAGATGTTCTCAGGTTTTTAAACTTCCTTTATTCCCTACAAAACCTGTAGAGCCAACAGTCCTTATAACAAAACACATTGTCCTTCCATCCCATCAGTACATGGCATCCTGCTTTTGAAGTAATGGTTTCTAATTCACTATGAGGTCATATAGCCCATGACCTTACAGGACCTTTTCCACTGTGGATAATGATAATGTTTTATATATATTTACAAGCATCTTAACAAGGTCTTTTACTTTTGAATGGCATATTTTTTTATTTCTGGTTTCTGAACAGCTTGGTTGACAAACATTTCCATACTGTTTACATTTGGAACGGAGGCACTCTGCATCTTTCCAGGCATCTGGAAGTGATTTCCAATGATTAGATCTTAAAGTCCCACAGTCCTATGTTTTCTTTTTTTAAGTCACCCAAGTCACAAAATAGTATTGTGGTATTTTTATTGTGTTATTGTCAATAATATTAAAGGAAATCTACAAAAAAAAAGTGAACTAAGCGATACAGTCTGCATTTACACCAATACTTGTAGCTGCAGCACATGGTTCTTTGTTTGTCCCTGGAAATCTGAAAATCTACAATTTTAAATGCTGGAGGAGGCTCTTTCCTTGGCCGCAACGAGGATCTGCTTTTTCTTGGCTCTTAGACGCAAACGCCGGGTTAGGGTCTTAATAAATGGGAAGGCAGAAGGAAAATGGGTGTTCAGCCACTTTGCTGCTTTTAATACATAAAACTCCAAACCCAAGAAGGAACCTGTATAAATACAAACCATGTTGTTGCATACTAGGAACCGTAAACTGTCCCATAAAAAAATCACACTATCAGTAATGCCTGATTTATAATTACTTGCTTTATAAATTGCATAATAATTGAAAACAACAAACCATCTCATGGGACATTTTCTCTGGAAACAGAAAACCAATATAATCTGTCTGGGATTCTTTAAACCAGGTCAAAAGATACAAAAACATTGTTTTTCATGGCCATACTTCCCCCTAGTGGAAGCATTGTTTTATAACACTTTTGTTTCCCATATCCTGGACTTTTAAACTTACAACTGGATGACAAAACAAACAACAGCTTATCTCTATGGTTTAATGTATTTGTAACCATATATATGCAACCATACTGCAAATTAACCTAACATGCACATTTTTGAACAGTTGGAAGAAAGAAAGAGCCCGGGAAGGTCTTATATAAATAAATCTATCTGCATCCCTTGTACACAAAATAGTGTTATTTTATATAAGGAGAGCGAAATAAAGTAGGTTACTGCTCCATCCGTAATAAAGGTTCCTGTCTTTCAGAATTTGGAAATACTTAAAATCCAAGTCTTACTGATTAAAGTCTCATTGCTAAAAAAAAAAACAAAACAAACAAAATCTTATTCTTTATGTACTAAATTTATGTGGATGAGGTGTAGCTATTACTAAGCCTAATATTGACAATAAAAAGACCGCAAGGTTTATTTCAATTTTGGAAGCCAAAAGAAGAGAACAGCTATTTTATATTTGTGTAGTTTTTTTTCATAATCAATATAATTTTGAATTTTTATTTAAATCCTGACCACATATGATAAATATTCATAATCTTCAATGTGGTTTTTAATTTCTTGACTTTAGTCATTAAAGCTTGACAGTAAAGTACAAAACAAAACACAAAAAATGTGACAACCCCTATGGATTTACTGTGCATTGAACAGAACATATCAATAAATATGAAAGACTTAATGCACTGAATAAGACAAGAATTTTCAATGGTACAAAAATACATGTCGGACAGAGATTGTTTAATTGTTTAATAACAATCTAAACATCTAAATGTTCTTCAAAATTACACTTCGAAAGTGGGCTATGCAGTTTTCCTATCAGAAAATCCAAATATCTGCAAGATAAAACTCAACACCATGGAGCGAAATAGGTAAACATAAAAAATATTTTTTGTTTCAATAGCGGAAAAGCAATCTCTTGTTTTCAAATGTTGCCTTGCTTGGTTTTCCGTTCACAAAACCCCTTCAGTGAGAAGCCTCCGGTATTGATCTTGATGCTGTTGACGCGCAGCTGTCAGATCCTCTCTCCTCCAATCAGCTGGCCCCCTCCCTCTGTCGTCCGATGCTCCTATCACAGTGGCTTGTTTTCATCATTTCCCATCCAGCAGCTCAGTGCTTCAGTCGAATGAAGCAGCACCAGCAGCAGAGGCATCCTTGGAGATCATAATGGACGTCCAGGCGCTCCTGGATCCCATCACTGATCGATGCTTTTTTTTTGCCTGTGAGGCTCGGCGCGGATGCTGCAGACAGGAGCGGCTTTGTCAGAGGACAGTGAAGCCTTGCATCCTGTCTCTCCTTTAAATAGACGGCATCACATGCCTCTGGGAAGCGTTTTATCGTTTCAGATGAGATGTGTTTTGGTGAATGCCGCAGCCTGCAGGATTTGGAGCAGCACCGGAGAGCAGCATGCCCACAGAGCAGGAGGATTTATAACGCTTCTGTGCTATTTTCTCTTGAATCATCACTGTAAAGGTAAACACTGTTTCTTATCTGAAAACAGCCTACATTCTCTGTTGATTTCGTGATTTAAGAGCAAGGGCGTCCCTAGAAAGTTTCCAATGGGGGGATAGGATGGACATCCTTTGGATAGGATGCTGATACAGAAATATCATTAGAAAAGCCGTAGATAAACAAAATAAATCCAAAGCTTCTTACTTCTGATTGTGTTATAAATGAATTTCATCTTAAATGTGGTTTGTCTGATAGACAAGAGAGTTTTTGTGGATTCAAGAAGTGAAAAACAAAGGAAAAATAATACAAGTTAAAATTTGGTAAGTTGGTGCTGTGCATTCTTCAGCCCTTTCGGAAAAGTCTTTTTGGTTATGTTTCTATTAACTAAGCTTCACTCACCTTCACATTTTGACAAGTTGTCCCCCAGCATGATGCTGCCACCATCAGGTTTTTGTGTAAAGTTGGGAAAAGTGTTTTGTATGTAAACAAAAACTGTAATATGAACTTATCTTGAAGGGAACAATGACTTTTAGCTAATTTTGTTGATAATAATCTGCTTGATTAATAGATATTTTTATCTTATATCTGTTTAACAAAAAGGTTGGAATAAAATGCTTTTGGCTGGGTACAAACTGAGGACTTACTAATAAAATGGGCAAAATGATCTAAAGTTGTTCTTCCTGAGCAAACGTTAATTTGCATAAACCCTAACTAAAAAGAAGTCTGGGCATTCATTACTTAAATTCGTATAAATAATATATATATATATATATATATATATATATATATATATATATTCTGCGTGTGAGATTGTGTGTGAAGGAGGCAGTGGTCATCTTATTTATAGCATCAATGTGGCCACGATTGAAGAGATTTTCTACTGTGGAAACAGCAGCCGGAACTGAAGCTTCACAGAGTGGTACGTTCTTTAAAGCCGGCCTCTTATTAGCCTTCCCTCTGTCCCTGCAGACTCCTTCAGCCATGGGGGAGGAGAGCAACTTATCCCATCAGATCCAGAGCGTGGAGAGGAGCATGGTGTTCCTCAGGCAGGAGCACCTCTCTCTGCTTCACGGCCTCCACCTGGAGATCCTCTCTTTGCAGAAACGCTGCTCAGGTGAGGGGAGAGTACAGCTTCTCACGTAACTTTACATCTTCAGGAATGTTCAAAGTTGTCTGATCTGAAACATTTCTTCTACAAACAGGTCTTCACTTTTATTAAAAACTAGAAAAAAATCTTCAGTTGTATTTATTGTTGGATCAGAATTAGGTTTTAATTTAATGTACATCTCTATGTCACAACATAATTTAGGCTATTATAAGAACTTACCTGAAAATGTGTGTTTGTGAATAGTATATTATTGATAACTATTAATTTGCATCAAACGTAGGTGAGTTGAGCATCCATTGATTCATTAATTGCCTATTAGGTCAAACAGACTTATGAACATGTTTGTTTCCTTATGTTATATTTGGCACCATGTGTTTTTCTTTACCAGTGTCATGATGTTCCACTCCATCTAAGTTTGTCTCCCTGCAATGGTTCTTCATGTCAGGCCTCTGAGGGAGTGAAAATCCACCTAAACCATCCAGAGATATTTACGGATATTTATGGCAAAGGGTTAATACTTGCACAAACTGCTAAAATGATCTCAAGTGTGATTTATACGGTTACGGTTGATAGGAAATGTAATTGGGAACTCTCTAAGGATAACAAATCAATTTATGTAAAAAAGAAGTGTCAGTTAATCATGTGTTATAGTGCTGTCAAAATGTCCTAGGCATATTTGTTGATAAAAGTTCATAAAAACAATAGTTAATGCATCAAAATTGGATAAAGCAAAACTGCATCTTCTGTCCAATCTGGTCAAATAATATGGCATTTGTTTTGTGTCTGTCAGTCAAATGAGATAAAGGCAAATAAAGAATAAATATTAATTTTGAAGAAAAAAAAGTAATAAAAATAATTACTGAATATAATATGTAGGTAGAACTAAGGCTCTGGGGTATATACAAAGTTGTACGTTAGGTTATATATATATATTTGTTTACATTTTAATAATAAAATTTGCATGTCAATATATTTTTTATCCTTTTCAAAAATAAGCAAACAAGCCCGCGTTTTAATAGCAGACCAGGTTGTTTATGTTTCCACTAAATATTCTTAAAAAGATCACCTTTTTCATGTTAGCTTTTTTCATTCAGAAATAAAATGCTAAGCGACTATTCTTCTGACCTTCTTCAAGGTTTGGAAACAGAATACCAAACAACAGCTGCGGAAGTATTGACCTAAGACATGGCGGACTCCTGCCCTTTGGTCTTCAGTCTTGTGTCTTACTGATGAGCTCCAAGTGTTTAAGGGTGGAAGGCCTCTTTTCCATCACCCTAATCTTAGGCTTCCTTCATAGATTCTATATCTGAATGATCTTGCTTCTAGTAAAAAGATATATGTTGATATGAATACAAGATCAATTTAAATCTAATCTTAATAGAGCTATAAGTAATATTGTGCATAAATGTAACGTGTTGCTCCAACATAAACTAGGATTTTATTTCAGATAAAGTAGATTTATTAGTTTAGATTTACTGATTTAAAGTATGTTAACAATTAGGAAGGGTTTCTTTTGTTTTTTGTTTGGTATTAAAAATTATCCTAAAGCTTAGTGTTTCATTTATTGTAATGATCTCAGCTTCCAGTTAAGGATTTAGTTTATTCATCCACTTTAAGTATTATCTTGTATTATCTTCTTAGCTGCTACAGCTCTTTGTTAATCAAGATGGACTTTATTTATTAATCAGGATTTGGCCAAAGTCCTCCGTTGCTTAAAAAAAAACCAACTTAATTTTAGTACGTTATCATAAACCATCCATGGCTTCTAAAGCTAATCTATCTGAAAAAGAAAGCTGTTGTTTAGTGTGTCCAGATCATCATGAGTCAAACTCAGACAATGGCTAGATGATGACATCATGCAGCTTTCCTGTTAGGGGAGTTATGGATTTCTCTTCCATCTCACCATGCTTCCATTTTTATCTGGTTCACAGTTTTAATTTTAAATTTTATTTCTAGTATTTCCTTTTGACCATTTTTTGTCACCACAACATTCCTTTTAATCTAAATTTGCTTTTTAATAGAACCTAAATAAGTTTAACCTTTTTAAAAAATTAAAGACAGATTTTTGTCCCTGCATAGAGAAAAAAAAAAGGTTGTGTTTTTCTTTTTTTTTATTGGCAGACACACGGTACGTCCCAAGGAGAGATGACTGCAGATAGTTGGATTGTTTGTCCATTAATCGCATAGCTCTAGTAATCCATATAAAGGGGATTGTAGTGCACAGATATGGGGGGGAGGGGTTTGTGAGAGGAAGATAGAGGAGGAGATGGATGGCTTGGTGCCAGTTTGACCAGTTGTGCTACAAACGGCTCCCTTTATCTCTCTGTGGCTCGGTTCTCTCACATCTGGTCACCTCAGTTGTGATGGATGGTAAAAAAATTTAAGTGAGAAAAAAATAAACCTCGCCCAGTTTTTCATTGTCTTCTTTTTGCTTTTTAATCTTTGCAAGGTCTTCTACTGCAAATACAGACAATTTGATAGATTGTTTACCGATTTGAAAGCAATCACATGATCAAGTTTTCTATATTCAGCTCTGAAAAGAAAATATGAAGAGAGACCTCCAACCTAAAACACGTTGGGAAAGTTTAGAAAGCTCAGGAGCTTAGTCTGTTGAGATAATGAAACTACCATTAGAACGTCACAGGATAGGGATAGGTTTACGCCACTGTAACGGTAGAGACCGGTGTTGTTCCGAGAAAACAAACTTAAGAACTTATTTTTTGGGGAATAATTTGACAGTTGGCTCAGTAAATTAAGCTAAAGGTCTTTGTTTCTGCATAAAATGAGATAATCAAACTGTTAAAACACTTAAACAAAGAGGTTGTTACACCAAGGTATCGCATTAGAATAAGTCTAAGATCTCACTATATTGAGTTATTAAAACACACCAGACTTGAAATCTTGTTGTCTTGATATAGCGCGAAAATTAAGCAGCTATGACACCAAAACACGTTAGAAAGGTTGTTTTTATTAAGATAATCAAACTGTCACCATATTAATCAAACTAGACTTTGTTTAAATGAACATTTACAAAGGTGCAACAAACCTAACATCTGATCACTG
Organism: Jordanella pulchra; assembly: GCA_034780135.1. NCBI lineage: Eukaryota > Metazoa > Chordata > Actinopteri > Cyprinodontiformes > Cyprinodontidae > Jordanella > Jordanella pulchra. The sequence continues at coordinate 28,060 of JAUZNJ010037099.1, forward strand.
ATCAAGGAATTGGACTTTGGTTCCGCTTTATTGATGATATTAAATGTTACCACAGTGAAATAAACCCAAAACGATTCCGTGAGTTTTTACAGATGGGATGAGTGTTTTCAGTCAGCCCACTAATGTGCTGCCTTGGAGGTTGCTGCAAGGTTGAGCAGAGCATCAGCTGTGTCTTTGTACTGCTGACCTGTTATTGCTTCCTTAAATGTCCTCATCAGCATAAAGGCTTCGGTGCTGCTATCTCCGTCAGCTGTACAGGCCAATTCCTCTCTTTTGAATTTGTTTTTTTCTTCTTCCTCTTCTCTATAGTTTATTGTTCGTGTCAGTGGGTTTGTCCTTCAGGATGTCTTTCCAGCATCCAAAGATGAATCGATGAAATAGAAAACCTCTAATGCTCGGTTATGGGTTGCAGGAGATAAGACTGGCCTATAAAATGTTACTGGATGTTGCAATGTGCTGAATGTTCTGTTTTCATTGCTCACAATCAGCACGCTGCTAATGAATTGGCTGCATAACTGCCTTGTGTTGATGGTGAGGGAGGATAATGAGGAATACTGAGCTTCAGAGGTAGTTAAATAGTCCTCATTATTAAACCAGAGATTAGGAGGTGATCTGTTCTGTAGCTGCCGGTGTTCCCATCACAGCTTTTTCCCTTTTTGCTGCTCTACCCTCGTTATTCATCCCCTCTGCCTCTGTTCAGCTGCATGAGTGGGTGTATTGTTGCAACTGAAGACAGGGAGGGCATCAGGACAGAAAAAAAATGAGGATTGCTTTTTTTGGACATTTGATACAAGGGAAAATATCCTACATTTTTTATTATCATTATTTAATAAACCACTTCAACAATTTTATTTATTTTCTTGTTTTTGTTTTTTAAAAAATCAGCTTTTTTTATAGGTCTACTTTAAAATATAAAGATTTTCTTTCAGTAAATGTAAAAAACTCCTAAACTTTAGTTTATTTTGCCAAAGAAAAAGAAAATCAAACAAACCAATTCCCATCTCAGGGTTGAACCGAAGAGTGTGATACATTTGCTGACTGAGTGGATGTCTTTGCTGATAATCTGAATCACCACTGGGATGATGGACAGGCCAGACACAGACAGCCATCCTCCCACCATTTCTTTCTGAAAAATGGCAATTAATAACTGAGCACCACTAACACATCAGTCTCAGTCATGATAGTTTCACTAACACCATCTTCTTATGATGATACTTATATTTATGCTTAATTTTACAACATATTTGCACCCCTGGTTTAGCAAAAAGGAAAATCTTAAATTAAATAAACCAGTCATGTTCAGTAATTTGTGAACCTAAATCTAAGCATTTATACATTTCTATAAGCATTCAACCATCGATTACTTTTATTTCCTGAAGTTTTCCAATAAAAGTAATTTCTTTTTAGTTGTCTATTTGCTTTGAATTGCATCTTGCATATTTCCCTACAGTTCTTATTTTGCTGCAGCTTCCTTTTCTTACATAAATCACTTTGGTTTACCAGGTGTATTATAAAAGCGCTAAATATAAATTTTCCTGTGAAAATACAAGAAAAGATTTCTAAATTTTCTTTTTCAATATTCTTTTTCTTTTCAATCTTTCGAAATCCTTTTATTCTGTAACTAAACCTTTTTTCTACGTTGTGTATGAATTGGAATTGTAAGTATCTGTAAAATAAAAACCATCCATTCTTAACTTATCCATTCTTAACCCGGATCATGACATAACTATCTGCACAACAAGGATTTTTTTTGCATGACATTATACCTAGCTGGCCAACCATGACGGATGTTGGGATTTTTTTTAAAGGCAAAGACAATCCAAACAATTCTCTGAATACAGGATAGTGTCACTGACTCCCATGTCTCATTGGAGCCCTGTCATTGTGACTGTTCCTAACACGATTTAAAATCTTCCTTTTTCCCATCATGGTCACAAATGAAGAAGTGTTTTGATTAAGAGGCAAAACTTCTTCAGTAATAAGAGAAAAGGTTCATCTACTTGAGAACTAAGGGCTCCAAGATCTTCCTATAGAGCTTTTTATTAGTATAGCTAAAAAGGCACAGATTTTTTTAAAAGGGACCTGGTAGCTGTTATGTGTGGAGCATTAATTAACTAAAAGTTTGAATCTTTAATGAAAGACCAGGTGGTGAGCGATTCACTAGGAATCAATCCTGCTGAACAGGAAACCTTTTCTACTAACTAGTCTAAACCCCTGGTGTTCTGATGTTTCACCACATGTGAACAACTTCCCTTATGGTAGATCCAAATGATCCCAAATCATGTGAGTAAAGTTTACCGCCTCCTTCTACACGGCTTGTTTAAATATCAGCTTTATGTGGATTCAAACCTTTATTGTTTATGGGGATAATCAAAGTGATTGTAACAGGGTGTGCAGCCTAATGATGGTGGTTTCTGCTGTTTCTTCTGCCTATTGTATCAGGTTTGTTTTTTTAAAACACTAATTGATAGTAATGGAAGGTGATAAAGTTGAATAGGAACAATACAAAGACTTTTCAATAGACTGTTTTTTTTTTTTTTTTGGACAGCTCTGATAGTTCTTCACTTTACAGTTTTTTGATGGTTTCACTTTTCGTTTTGGATAAAATATTGATGAGATTTGCCGAGAATATACTATAAACTTTAACGAGCAAATGAGATGTTAACCAGTCAGCATAAACAGAATTAAAAAAAAAAATGTAATATGATTTGTTTCTGTGATGCTTGTTTTTCTTCTTGTTTCAGAGCTGACAGGGGAGCTGAAGTTAAAGCCACCGGGGAGGAACCAAATAGGTATGGAGTCTGGAGAAAGTCCACTTTTTTGTTGTTGTTGTTTAATGAGGGTATGACTGCTTCAAACTGTCATCTGGAGCATCTTATTGTTTTCTTTATAATCCAGCCCAGTTTTTAAGTGTTATAGATCTTTTATTCCTCTTTTTTTCTGCTTCTGACAACCGAGTGAAACCTCCGACAAAGCATTCGCAGGCCACACATGATTTATTCATTTTATCATATGTGCAGTTCTGCAGTGTGAGAGCTTTTGCAACAGCTCTGCCGGGGTGAGAGATCCACAGACAGCTGGAGACACCACACGCTCCAGCAGCTTCGCTTTTATGGCTGATGTCCAGCTGTGGCTGCAGAGAAAGGCTCCATTTTGAGTTTAGACAAGGAGAGGAGAAAGTGGAGTCAACAGGCGACTGAGTGTGGCTGCTTCAAGGAACAAGGAGGTTTTTGATTGGCTGCATCACTCAGTCATTAGAATCCTCTTTTTTTTTCTATTTGTCTTTTTACCAGGGTAGGTTAACCCCCCAGTCCATCAGTTCAGCATGGCTTTACAAATTGATCCATTCCTTTTTTTCCTCTTCTGCTCCAGTTTCTATTGGAAGTCCCAGTGGGAGTTTCTGTTTACTCTACTCTGGAAAAGAGAGAGGAAAAAGTGGGAGGACAGAGGTAACATGAGGTGGAATATGAGAGGGATGGAGAGTTAGGATATGGTCTTTGACAGACGCAGTGAATAGGAGAGATGGGAGGATGATATTACAGGCATGGTAAGGATAAAATATACAGTCTCCATTTGCCAGGGATCTGGAATCAGATCATGTTTAAAGTGACTTGTTATTAACAGTTTATAAAATTATTTGAATCTAACTTCAAGTGCAGTGAACCTCTACAAATTATTGCTGATTATGCTAAGATCATGTTTAGCAGTTTAGAAAGGGATTTATGAAACATTTTTTTTTTATAAATCTTTAGACGTTTATAAACATCTGAAGCTCTGCAGGCCTCGTTTGTTTCAATTAAGATCAGTTTTTAACTCGACATTTTTCTGTATTCTGTCACGCCTGATATCAAGAGACAAACAGGGTGGAGTTGGTGTGATGGTGTGCGATGTAGAACGCATTACCTGCCATTATAAGTATGTATGATTCTAGCTGGTTTTTTTAGCTATTTTTTTCACGTAAGGTTAGATTGTTTTAGCTAACTTGTTTTCTTTTCTAAAGACATATTAACTTATTTTTTTAAAAGCCCTAATCCTCATTTTGTTTTTTTTTTTTACATTTGAGATACATTATGTTCTGATAAAAGACAAAAATCATTGTGAATTATGAGAAAACCTTAGATACTTACAAAATAAGCGTTTGGTTTCTTTTTCCCAGAACTGTAGGACCTTCCAGTGAAGTTAGCAGAAGTGTTCTTATGGGTTTAGAGACAACCTGATACCTTTTCTGTTCTCTATCAGTTCTGGAAAACGTACAATGCGTAGAATGAATATTAAATGTGGGGGAAAAAAAGGTTTAAAGGCTGAACCATTCATCTCTAAACTGGTAATTTTTGTTTTCTACATGTCCTCACTGATCGTTGAGGTCAGCACCTGAATATAATCCTCCTAAAAGCTGAAGGTAACCTCCCTGACTCAGAGCTTTTCGCTTGAACCTCCTCTGCCTTTTGGGACCAAAGTTGTCTGCAGAAGCTAAAAAAGTGACTAGAAATTAAGCAGAAGAATGTTTTAGGCTAACCATTGCCAAAAAAACAAAACAAAAAACAGCTACAGATTCCTTTAAATTGTGGCTCTACGGGGAATGATACTCTAAATCTGTCGATTTGAGGACAGGAAGCTTTTTTTATTAATGGTTTAACTGGGAGGATAGAAACGGTTGGCTTTGCTTTCTTTGTAGTTTTTCAATATTTATAATGTTTTCCAACAAATTAGAAACTACAAGAAGAAGCAGTAAGGGTTAGCTTTACTCCAACATTATATACAGATACTGAAAAAAGAGAGAAACTATTCAATAAGTAGGAATCTGTTGCAATATTTCCAAATGTTTGGTATGTTCACACACATTCCAACCTGTATTCAGTAGTTATATTTTGCAAACAAGAATGTGCAAAAAGATAATCTTGTCTATAGTTGTGCAAAGCTGGTAGAACTTTACCTCAATGACTTGCAGTAAAGGTACGCTACTTCATATTGTTGCTCTACATTATCAAAAAACCCACTGAAGTCTATATGAACAGCTTTTGCAATAGACTAACACAAAATATACAATAGTAAAAAAAAGATCAATGTTTTTAATCAGTGGTTCTGCTCTGTTTCTATGATAGAGCTACTGGAGGAAGAGGAGATGCTGGAGGCTCGCTGTAAGGAGCTGGAAACGCGACTGGAAGAGCAGGAGTACACTCTGGGAGAGTTTCGAAAGGAGCTGGTTCACAAGGGGACTTTGGTGGGAGCCCTCAGAGCCAATCTCAAGGAAAAGGAGCGTCACTTCCTGGAGGAGCTTAAACGCCGCAGTCACTGTTCCACCATCCTGAACACGGAGCTTCAGAAGCAAACTGAGGCAGCAGCATACCTCTCCTTCCAGCTGCATGCTGCCAAACAGAAGCTGCACCAGCAGAGGATGCAGCAGAGGCAGGGACTCCTGACCAGAGCCAACATTCAGGGGGTCCAGCAGGGAGCTGAGCAGAACTCCCCCCTCTCTGGAGCCTCCCCGTCCTCTCCTGTGGTCAAACCCAAACGTAGGAGCATCAGGGCATCTGCGAGGGTAGAGCGTGCCCGGGAGTGTGTCCCCATAGAGAAGGTGCTGGGCCCAGCTGAGCCCACAGCCATGCCGGACCCAGCGCTCTTCCTGCAGCCCCACAGGCATAGAGCCTGCTCCAGACACACTGTGGCGCAGAGACAGCCTCCTCTGGGCATAGAGAGAGAAGACCAGGAGGAAGGAGGCGGGGAGGGGCCTGTGGAGGTCCTTGAAGAAACAGCCAGATTGATGTCCTCAGCAGCAGCGCCCCCTGCTGCTCACACCAACGCAGATTAGTGTCTGAGCATTTCTGCGTTTAACCACAGTGTCATCACTGTATGTTATCTTCCATCAGACTGTTAACGCTGTCGACTATTGCTCTGTACCCTGACCTAGTTAGTACTGAGACTGGTTATAGCTGTTTAATTACCTTACACCCACTGGAAATACTTTTCTAATATGTACTTTGATATAACCTTAAGTAACTCGCATAGCAAACGTCAGTGAGTGTCAGAGGTTAGGTTTGCACTGCTGTTAGATGCTCTTTGTACTGTGGAGCCTTAATTTCAGAGATTCGGTCTGTAAGGACGGTGAGTGTGACCTTGGCACAGCGGTGCGTCCCAATCAACCACGATCTTCCGAGGCCGAACGTAAATCAGGCTGCTTGCCTGAGTGTTTGTGTGTCCGTCCGCCGACTGAGTCACAGCTGAAAATACCCAAGTGGGACGAAAATACGAATGAGCCAAATATCAATCCTTCCCTCGTAGATTAAAAACAAAAACTTACAGCTTAAAGTTGCTTTATGATTTCATTTAAAAACCAGTGTTTCATTCAATCTTAGAACTTGCGAGGCCATTTTAAAAAACTCTGCTAAAAACAGCGTTTTACCTAAAATACTTCAAAAGTAAGATGTTCTAAATGAAGGATGTTAAAATATACTCATTTTGAAAATCAGGCTTCAAGACATTGTAAAATCAAATGTTCTTGAAGGGGCATAAATCTTCCTTTGTGCAACGTTTTAATTTTAATTTGGTTCAAACTTGGAGTTGAATTTCCCTTCAGGGATTAATAAATTATAATTGAATTGAGCTCATGATAGTTATATTGAATTCCCAAATCCAAAGGTAAAAGATATGTAGAGGAACTCCTAAAACATAAAAAAATAATCTGAAAACAATGCAACTTAAATGGTTGCTGAAGAGTGATGAAGTCAGCCGCCCAAGGCAGAAGCAGTTATAGAAAAGTTTCCATCTCTTTCACGGATTCATTGAATGAGGATTAACTTGATTATTTGTTTCATTTAGGAGAAGAAATGTTGCATCAGTTAATGGAAACCAAATAAACCGGCACCATTCCCAGACATTTTAAAGCACTCAGTGGTGAGCCCAGTCTGTGTCTGAGTCGCCACAAAAGATTACTTAAAATAAAAAAAACTCAACTCTGGCAGCATAATTTATTATAATTTCTGCTTTGGTTCTAACCTGCATCACACTTTTTTTTACAATAATGAAAGATTTCATTTAAATCCAATCTGCAACACATCCCAAGCTTTTAGAATAAAAGGGCACTGTGTTTTTTTCATTTGGAGAAGAAGAATTGTTTTCTTGGTTTAAAAGATAAAAAGGTTTTGAATGGTTTTGGTCCATATCTTATTGCATTCCAGTTAAAAAAATGCACATATACTGATTTTAAACGTTTGTAAAGTCTTTTACACATGCATTAGGTAATTTGGTCGGTTGTTTCCTCCCAAAATATCCTTTGAAAAAAAATCACTAAACTTTAAAGACAAACATAATTTGATGTAGCCAAAAAGTCTACAAACATGACAAAAAAAAAATAACATTAACAATGAAGAAAGTTTAACTCCCATTGTTAACAAAAGCATCTTTCTTTGGGAGATACTTTATTTGTCATAATAAAATAACCTGAACCTGTGCCTCAGTGCCTGTCTTAACTGATGATATTCAGGGTTTTCCTTTGGAGAGAAGCTTTAAAGAAAAGGGACACAATCAGCTGATCCCTGGAGGCGACTTCTTGGACTCTGTGTTTTTCTTGGTTATGGGTCAGTTTTCCCCTTCGCCCGTTTCTACCTCCATTTATACACAAACGCTGCCAAGTTATCCCAATCTCAGGGGTACTACCAGAAAAAAAAAGCACCACGGCCAAAATTAGCTAAGTTCATGTGGTCGAACACTCCTTTAGGCATCATAACTTTTAGGAATATCAATTCAAACACACACACACACACACATATATATATATAGTTTAAAATCTTCTTGAAGAACCTTTTGCTGCCCAATTATTTCGATTACCAAAATAACTGTTAGTTTTATATCTATATATCTATGGACAGGCAGGCAGGCAGGCAGACAGACAGACAGACAGACAGACAGACAGACAGACAGGCAGGCAGACAGACAGACAGACAGACAGACAGACA